>JACSCI010000046.1:1705-21249 GCA_016801065.1 Sceloporus tristichus | reverse complement strand
AGTAAGGTCTGTCTCATAGTGGAACACCTTCCTTGGAGTATAGTGGACTCTCCTTACTTTGAGGTCTTTAAGCAGAGTCTGGATGGCCATCTGTGAGGGATGCTTTGATTGAGATTTCCTGCATGGCAGAATGGGGTTGGACTGGATGTCCCTTGGGGTCTCTTCCAACTCTATGATTCTATGAATCCCCTTAAATCTTCCATCATTTTGATATAGTCCTTCACTTTATCCCATTCTACCACTTTTATTATATAATGTACCATATTCCAGTATTCTTTCACTTTGACACAGGACCACCAGAGATGGAAAAATGTGCCCTTTTCATTTCCGCACATCCAGCACCCATCAGAACAAGTCTTAGATATTTTGTGTATATTTTCAGGCTTGAGATACCATGGAAAAAATACTTTGTAGTAGTTTTCCATTAGGGCTTGGGAAGCTCTGTATTTTATCCTCCTTTTCCAAGTTAACTCCCATTCTTCCATCTCAATATTGTGTCCTAGATTTCTTGGCCATTGAACCATGTTTTCTTTAACCACTTCAGATTCCATCTCATGTTTTAACTGGATTGTATACAATCTCCCCACAAGTGAATCTTTCCCGATAGAAAGCACATTTCCTAGTATTTCTGTACTAATTATTTCTATTCCATATGTTTTCATATCCAACAAAATCTCTCTCTTATTTGCCTGAAAATAAGCCAATTACATTGCTTATCTTCTTCTCTTATTTCCTCTAATGTTTTTAATTTAATCATATTGCCTTGCTTATTTATCATTGTATTATTAATATTATTATTATTATTATTATTATTATTAATATCACGCCTCTCCAAACAGATCAAAAGAATCAGTAAAATGCAATAGCAGCTTATCATCGTTGCGTCCAAAACTCTCCCAATTCCTCTCTTCCACATTAAAATACAATTAAATTCTTAAACAATTATTAAAATAATTATTAAAAATAGAGCAGAGGCAGTTAGAACAGTTGTTGAACAATTTATTAAATTAATTGGAGATTGCTGTAATGTTAATCTGGAAAGGTCTGCCGGACGATATACGTCTTGATTGCCTTTTTAAAGCCTTCAAGACGGGTGATATATCAGACCTCTTCCGGAGGCTATTCCATAAACTGGGAGCGGCAGAAGAGAAGGTCCTCTGGGTAACTGCAGCCAGCCTAGTTTTTAATAGTAAGTGTTTGCTAGAGGACCTCAATATGTGGGCGGATTGTATGGGAGAAGGGGATCCCGTAAGTAAGCTGGACCAAAGCCATGAAGGGCTTTAAAGGTTATAACCAACACCTTATACTGTCCCCGGAAATTAATGAGCAGCCAGTGAAGAGACGTTAGTATAGGTGTGATATGGTCACCTCTAGATCTTCCAGTGACCACTCTGGCTGCCATATTTTGGATTAGTTGAAGTTTCTGGATACAAGGGTAGCCCTATTTAGAGCACATTATAGAAGTCAAGACGTGAGGTTACCAGCACATGCACCATAGTTTTTAGGTCTTCTCTTTCCAGGAAGGGAGGCAGTTGGCTTATCAACCGAAGTTGATTACAGGCACTATTGGCCATCGCATCTATCTGATCTGACAACTTGATAGACGGATTCAGGAGCACCCCCAAACTTCAAACACAGTCATTTAGGGGAAGTGGGACTCCATCCACGACCACTTGAAAGACCTCCATACCCAGAATAGGACCTCTAACAACACACACCTCCGTTTAATCTGAATTCAATTTCAATCAGTTTTTCCTCATCCAGACCATTACTGCCTCAAGACATTCATTCAGAGGGAGATGCCTTCTTTAGTTGACACTATCTCTGGATGTCATGAGCATACTGAGAGCACCCACCCCACGCCTCTGGATGAACTCTCTTGGAGATCTGATGTAGATGTGAATAGCATTGGGGATAGGAAAGTGCCCTGGGGAATGCTGGATTTAAGATCCCTTTTAGAGGAGCAACTGACCCCAAACATCTCCATCTGGAATCTGCTTGAGAAATAGGACTGGAATCATTGCAATGCACTGCTCCTGATCCCCAATTCCCTCAGGCGTTCCAGAAGGATGCCATGGTCAATAGTATCAAAAGCCACTGAGAGGTCCAAAAGCATCAACAGGGTCACACTTCCCCTGTCAATACTGAAATGGAGATCATCTAAGGTGAGCATAGCAAACTTGACTCTGTATCCCATCCTGAAGCCAGGTTGAAATGGATCTAGGTAATCTGTTTCATCCAAAACCATTTGGAGTTGAAGAGAAATAAAAGACGGGAGACCGCTCTGTAATTCTTCATGTCCAAGGGATCTGGGGAGGGCTTTTTCAGAAGCAGCCGTATCACTGCTTCTTTTAAGCAAGATGGAAAATAGCCCTCCCTAAGAGATGCATCTATGATATATCTGAGGTGAGTCCTCAAAGCATCTCCTCCTTGGAAGATCAGCCATGAAGGGCAAGGGTCCAAAGGGCAAGTTGTCTTTTTCACATTTCCAAGGAGCTTGTCCACATCCTCGGTACTCACAGATTCAAATTGATTCAGTATGATCTTATTCACAGAGTCACTGGACACCTCACCTATAGCCTCTCTAATTTTAATCAAATGCTTTTACTGTTTAAATGTTTTTATTGTTGAGGTATGGAGCAGCAATGAAAATGTTCAGATGTGGCAGAGAAGCTAATGGACATTCGCTGCTCTTAACCAGGAATTGGTTGCAGCTGTGGTTCCAGACAGCAGGCGATTGTCCAAGATTGTGGCGGAGTGTGACAGAGAGCGCATGGCACTTATGGAAATATGCTGTGTCTTTTGGAATGGTGGACAGTAGTCCAGGTAACACAGGACATTGTAAAGGAAGGGCTTGAGCTAGATTGCCACATGGCAAAAGTGTATATAAGCTCAAATCATCATTGTACAGTGTGGGTTTTGTAATTGGTGGATGGTGTTGGTCTAGCTCTCGTGTATGTTTTGCAACCCAAAATAAACAGTGCCTCTTTGGAGAAAAGCTAGCCTACGGTGCTTTAATCTAGCAGCTGTGTTTCCTAGCAAAGCTCCAGTCTGCCGGTTTGTCTATCTACTCACAAGCTTCCCAGATTACTCTGAGTTCATCTCTGCATTTTCTCCCAACATTTAGACTGTCATTGTTTAATCCAGTTTGAGTACTGGGATTGGGAGGGGAGAAGGCATAGGGATTGATTTCTTTGGGATTTTATTGTAACCTCAATGTATTTTATTGTTCTCCGTCATACAGCGGGCTAGAAATCAATCTTTTCTTATTATATTATGCTGCATTCAAGTTGGCTCGTATCTCGTGTGTATGTTTGCCTTTGCTGTTCTTATGGCTGGGAATGGAGCTGAGGACTGAAGAGAGAAGAAAAAGTCAGTTTTGTGCAAATTCACAACTTCTGTGCATCAAAGAGTCCAGTGTGTTGAAATAGCAAAGAACTTTATTGAAAACACAGTCAGAAAATCAGTATTTAAGCCAGAACTGCCCTCCCCAAGCCAAAGAATATATTGAAACCCCAAAACCTAAAACTCCACCTTCTACCAAACCTAGCCCCCACCTACAATTCCCACCATCTATCCCTCATTATTAACCAGCCCCACTTTGCCATCCTTCTCGCATGCACAATCTCTCCTTGCCCAGACATTCGAAGAAACAAGATCCCTTTCTGTTACTACAGGTCCCCAATTTTCTTCAGCCAACATCCCACAAATTCTGAATGCTGTCATTGCTATTCTAGCTAGCTGCAACAAATCCCAGCCCCCCCCCATCTAGCTAACCTATACCAACCCCCATAATCCCCAGCCAAATTTATAACCCAAAGCGATTATCTAGATTAGTAGCAATGAAAACCTACACTTCACAAAATATAACATAAACAGACATATGTACATAAAAACCGTACAAATAAAATCATAAGGGCATTTTCTTTGCACAGCTAGATTGAAAAAATATTCTTGTATTCCATCTTTACAAAAATAATGTTCGTTCACTTCTTGGATTTGTGTGGCTTCTCTCCTGTGTTGCCTCTCTGGTGACTGAATAGGCCTGACCTCCAAGAAAAGCATTTTCCACACTGCTGGCATTTGTATGGCTTCTCTCCTGTGTGGACTCTCTGATGCGTCACTAGGATTGACTTCAAATAAAAACCTTTCCCACAATGCTGGCATCTGTATGGCTTCTCTCCTGAGTGGATTCTCTGGTGTGTCAGTAGGTGTGACTGTTGAGAAAAACATTTCCCACAATGCTGGCATTTGTATGGCTTCTCTCCTGTATGGATTCTCTGATGTCTTACTAAGTCTCCCTTCAAATAAAAACATTTCCCACAATGCTGGCATTTTTATGGCTTCTCTCCTGTATGGATTCTCTGGTGTCTCGCTAAGTCTCTCTTCGAAGAATAACATTTCCCACAACGCTGGCATTTGTGTGGCTTTTCTCCTGTGTGGATTCTCTGGTGTGTCAGTAGGTTTGACTGCTGTGAAAAACATTTCACACAATGCTGGCATTTGTAAGGCTTCTCTCCTGTATGGACTCTCTGGTGTCTCACTAAGTCTCCCTTCGAAGAAAAACATTTCCCACAATGCTGGCATTTGTATGGCTTCTCTCCTGTGTGGACTCTCTGATGTTTCACTAGGTTTGACTTGAAAGAAAAACATTTCCCACAATGTTGGCATTTGTATGGCTTCTCTCCTGTGTGGATTCTCTGGTGTGTCAGTAGGTTTGACTGCCGAGAAAAACATTTCACACAATGCTGGCATTTGTAAGGCTTCTCTCCTGTGTGGACTCTCTGATGTCTCAGTAGGATTGACTTCAAAGAAAAACATTTCCCACAATGCTGGCATTTGTATGGCTTCTTTCTAGTGTGGACTCTCTGATGAATGATAAGGATCGACTTGTATGCAAAATGTTTCCCACAGTTCTGGCAGTTGTATGACTTCTCTGATGTGTGGACTCTCTCATGACTGACAAGTTCTTCTGTAAAGAAGGAAAATAATACTGAATACCAGAGTTAAGAGAGGAAAGTGTTAGCCCAAGATGTAGCCCTTCGTTCATACCTCCCTATTTGATATTAAATTAATAAAGTTGGAGTGGGTGATCTGAGCATGACCCTGTTGCAGATGCCCCAAATCCATGAAACAATTATATCCTTACTCACAGGAGCTGGCAAAGAAGAGATTGTGGGGGAACTACCTTGAGGTAATCAGTAGAAGCAGATAGTCATACAGTCTATTGAAAAAAGATTCCTTTAAACATGTGTACAAATATTTTGATTGAAAAGTGGCATCATATCCTGTCAGACAGCCAGAGAATGCTGAGTCTGAGCACAGGGCATGAAGCAAACTAACTGCAGAGGATGCTTCATGCTGTGTGGCACCAGGAGATGAATGACAACCAATACAGTACACAGCTCACATGTGGATTGCTGTGGATAGGATTGGATTGGAGTTGTTTATAGAAGAGATGGTGAACATGATTAAAGTCAGAGAGGAGAGCTTGCAAATATTTTTATTATTTTGCAACTCAAGATAGAGAACCTCCAAAGATTCAGATAAAATCAACTGTGTCTGTGACTTATTTTTAAGTGTGAAATGTGGTCAGTGCATTGCCAATACCTGTATCTGGAAAGTTGTTTCCATACTGTACTATGTTATTGTTGAGCTGCATCTGGGAGCATCGTGCTCACATTGTGCTGTACATTGGCTTGTGAATGGGACTGGAATTCAGAGCCAACAAGGACCTGAGGACCGGTGTGCTAATCCCTTATGTCAGAGGTATTTGCACCAAGCACCCATTGCATTCAATTTGATTTCGGACCATATTTTCCCCATCCAGGAAACTTTCTAAAACGATTTCAACCTTATAGAAAACTTGGGTTCTGCCCACTAGCAACAATTTCAGTATAAATATTGCAGTCCAGTTGCAGACAGACACTCTGTTGGTTTACATTGCTAAACACCTCACTACACTCGCCAGCTCCACATGCCATGGAAGTTACTGACTTCTCTCCCCATTCTGGATCCTCAGCAATTGGAATCAAGTTCCGTCTAGGTTATGTATTACCATTAGCAAAGCCTAACATCTATTCACCACTCCCACCTTTGTTAGCTAGTTCTTGTGTGTGTTCGGGAACACCTATATGTGTGTGCATGCGTGTACAGTGCACCTGTGTCATACGCAGGCACGCCTTACGCGGATTTCAGCATACACTAGAAGCCACACTGGGAAAAGGGGCGATGTGCCCCATAAGGGTTAATGGCGCCTGAGTCTGTGGCGGGAGCGGCCGCTCCACTATGCGGAATCCCATTCATTTAAATAGGGCCCAAGAATACACAGAATGCCCCTAACGCCGGGGGGGGGGGAGTCCTGAACGGGATGACTCCCAAGGTTGCTTGGGCCCAGAGTACTTGAGGGAACGCCTTCTTCCCTATTGCCCGTCCCGCACACTAAGGTCCTCTGGAAGAAATCTACTACAGCTAAAAAAAATGTAGGCTAACATCAGTCTCCCAGAGGGCCTTTTCTATTACTGCTCCAAAACTATAGAACGACTGCCGGAGGAGATCCGTCACATTCCCACTCAAGATGGATCTCTTCCGGCAGGCCTTTCCAACCTAGTTACCTTCCCCAGATATAGAGATATTTGTCCCCTCATCTGTCTACTCTTCCCCGCCTATGTTTCTACCTATTTTTTTAAAAAATGTCTTTAATATTTTTTAATGTTTTTACTGTTTTTATAGTATTACTATTTAATCCTGTTTTAATACTGGGAATGGGGGGGTAGGTCAAGGTTTTTATTTTTTAACTCTATTGTAATTTGATGTATTTTATTGTTGTAAACCGCCCCAATTCTTCGTGATTGGGCAGGCTAGAAATAAATCTTTATTATTATTATTATTATTATTATTATTATTATTATATTGCTGTTGCCCCAATATTTCGTTTGAGTAACTATGAAATTCCCCTGAAAGCATAGCACTTGGGAGTGTCCTCCCCAGACTCCAGCATTTCAGGTAACAAAGGGGCTCTGGAATCAACCATGGAGCTAAGCAAACTCAGGTTGGAAAAGAAACATCAGACAAAAAGGAATTTTTCTGTCGCCTTTTTCGCTATTCATAGACATTGCTCAAAATTTCTAAATGGAACCCCTTAATATTTTTGAAAACAAGGACCTGAGCTGGTTCTCACCAGTTCAGTTCTTAAAATCTGTCAGGTTGGTGGCTGCCTCCCAATCCCCAAGGCCCCTCTCCTGGCCTTTCCCAGAGGTCCCTTCCTCTCCGCACAGAGATTGGAGATCCTGGCTTTGCTCCTGCCTTCCCCTCCTGGCTCCCAGATGCCTGATGCCCTTCCCTTTCTCCCTCCGCTCTGCAACCTTCCTTCTTGCCCATCTGCACCACTTCAGCATCTCATTTTCAGCCTCTCTTCCCTGCCTTTCTATTTTTCACTTTCCCTTCATCTCTCTATTACATACACAAACCCACAGAGTGTGATGTATAAAAGGGATCATAGAGACATAGAGTTGGAAGAAACCGCAAGGGCCATCCAGTCCAACTGCCTGCCATGCAGCATCTCAATCAAAGCATCCCCAACAGATGGCCATCCAGACGCTGCTTGAAGACCTCCAAGGAAGGAGACTCCACTACACTCCGAGGAAGAAGTGTGTTCCACTGTCGAACAGCCCTTACTGTCAGGAAGTTCTTTCAAATGTTGAGGTGGAATCTCTTTTCCTGTGGCTTGCATCCACTGCTCCTCTGGGTCCTAGTCTCTGGAGCAGCTGAAAACAAGTCAGCTCCCTCCTCAGAATGACATCCCTTTTAGGCCCATTTCTTGAGAAAGGCAGGATAATCAATATACAAATAATTCATTGGCAAAGGCAGAGCAAGGGGGCTGGGACCTGGATTCCAATTTTGGTGAAAGTCAAGCACCAGGGAGCAGCCTTAAAACAGCCTTAAAACATTTATGAGACAGGCATGGACTACTGATGGGGTTTGGGGGAGATCTCAGGGGCAACCCTACATTGTATTGCCTGGGGGGGGGCGGGGGGTGGAATGAAATAATATTTTGCCCCTCAGCATCCAACAGCATCCCTTTGGGGAAGTGGAGTCCATTTTGCCACTGTTGGGCCCTCTCTGAGCCATTGCAGGCCCAAAGGAGGTCTTTCCCCCAAGAAGATTCTCCAGAGCCTTAAAAGGGTGGAAGAGGGGCCAAAAGAGGTAGGAAATTTGCACAGGGATGTGCTGAGTACCATTTAGGTGAGAAAAGAATTAATCTCCATGGCTTCTTCTCATAAAATCCTAGAATTGGCAGTTTAGGATGGGGTTTTTAGAATCCTTACAACCTGGAGAGCAATAGTGCCTCACTGAACTACAGATTCAAATATTCTACAGGATGTTGCTATCACTCTTAAACTAGGCTTGAAAGGGATCTAGGACTCCTAGTAGACCGCAAGTTGAACATCGGCCAACAGTGTGAAGAGGCAGCTAAAAAGGCCAATGTGATTCTAGGCTGCCTCAATACAAAAATAGTTTGTGGAACAAGGGAAGTAATAGTGCCACTCTATTCTGTTTTGGTCAGGCCTCACTTGGAGCAGTTTAGAGAGCTGGTTATGTTTAGCCTGGAGAAAAGAAGATAAAAAGTGGATATGATATTCATGTTTAAATATTTGAAAGGGTGTTATGTTGCGCTAGGAGTAGTCTTGCTTTTTGCTGTTACAGAGAAGAGGAGACACCGCAATGGATGCAAGACACAGGGAAAGAGGTTCCACCTAAACATTAGGAGGAACTTTGGGATAGTAAGAGCTCTTTGACAGTGGAATATACTTCCTTAGACTTTGGTGGAGGTCTTTAAAGAGAGGATGGATGGCCATCTCTTGGGGGCGATTTGAATGTGTATTCCTGCAGGGCAGAAGGGGGTTGAACTGGATGGCCCTTGTGGTCTATTCCAACTCTATGATTCTATAATTCTAGTGGAACCATAGCGACATGATAATATAGTATGAAAGGGCCCTCAGACTTTATAGAAAGAGCCATGTATTCAGGTTCCTTACCTACAGAAGCCACATTCTCGTAATTGTCCATCATTACAGAATTGTACAAAAGTTTCTGTTTCTTCGTCAACAGATTCCATTCATCCTCAGAGAAATATACTGCCACATCTGCAAAGGTCACCTGAAATAGAAAATAGCCCTCATCCAGAGAGTGTCTAACCAAAAGTGGAGGAAAGCACATGGTGCATCCAAATATATTTCATCACTTCAGAATTCAATCCAGGGAATAAACTTTAAATTCTGTTAGCAAGCAAAAAGCTACTGCATTTGAGATCAGATTGTCTTGAATCATTTCAATATAATATACAATTTAATAAAAAAATATAATTTAGGCCATGGCTGGGATATTGAGGATGGATTAGGATACTGACTATCCCAAAACATATACAACATTTAGCCACAAAAGAATTATGGTGCATTTAGCCATTTCTTGCCAAATTTCAGAGGCAAATGTCATTTTAAAAAACAGTCCTGGGGAGTACTCTGGACTTGAGGGCCACTGGGCTCAGCCCCAATTTAGATCCAGAGATGGTCTCCAATATGCCCAACATTTCACAGACAGGAAAAGCAAGGCACATGTGGACAATCAACATTTTTGAGTTGATGGGGTGCAAACTCCATGGAAGTCACTTTGCAGCAACCCAAGACAGCTGTGGAGAAGGGGGAAAGTGGGAGGAGGAGAGAGAAACCGGGACATTTTTTACAGCCTCTGAAAAAGTGGGGTGACAGAGGATTAACCAGGACTTTCTCTGCCAAATTGGAACAATATGTTCTCCACTTGCTTTAATGAGCTGGCCCAGCAGTGACACTAATGAAACTAATTGTCAGGATGTCAACTCACGAAAGAGTTGTTGTATTTCGACAGCCTCTTTCTCTTCAACTCCCTCTGCTTGGACTCTATGTTGGCCATTAGGTGAGCAAGGGACAGGGTGTCCTGGTGGCCTTGCACTTGGGTCTCTTCCAGCAAAATATGCCCCAAAGCTGTGTACAAGGAGACCAAGATGAGGTTCCTGAGAAAAGAGACTAGGGTTAGGCTTGATTTGTCAAAAAATCCTGAATCACTCAAAGACACAGAGAACAGCATGCTGCTAGTGAGATACGCAGGTGACATATGCCTCCTTTGGGCCAATGCAGATATGGACATCCCCTTCCTCCCCCTTCACCAAACAAAGCCCCATGGACCTAGCATGGATTCACTGCAACTCCCCTAAACAACATATACTCCATGTTAAAATGCTTTTGACATTGCTATGTTACGTAGCACGTGAGGCAACACGTTAACGTATGGCGCCAGATACTCCACCTTGACTGTAGTCAGTAGATTGTGAGCTGAAGAAACACCTGTCACTTTCTCAATGAGCAAAGAGACACTGTAATCTTCTCTCAGATGAGGCTTTTATTCATATAAGAAGTTCCACTGTGTACAACACTATATACATCGACACCCTCCACCATCCACACCAGTAACAACCCACTCTGAGGCACACACTGTCTGACTCTTCCTCAGTGACAGTTGAGAATGACAGTTGACAGTTGCATCAACATTCCAGTGATGCACTGTTTAAATGCTGAGACATCTAAGTGCCACTAGAGCTGTCAATGACTTCCACAACAGCTCCATCTAGTGGCCACATGCATGTCATTTCCTCAGACCTGTTCACCATGGTCCTGACACTCCATGCCTTGTGAGAGTGGAGGGGGGTCAGGGGATGGGGAATTGGAGAGGACCCTGGCTATGTCCCTGGAGCTAGATGTGAAATGAGCGCATCATCTGCTGAAACCTCCTGACCTCCCCAGTGGCCCTCAGAGGAGAAGGCCTTCCTTTGGCTTCTGGCTAGAGAAACACAGCTGGAGGCTTCTCCAATGCCTCGCACCCAACACTTTCATCAGGCATGGAATGAACATGGAACATGGCTTCCACAATTCCCATGTTTCATTTTGTATTCCTCCTAATTTCACATCTATTTTAAACCTCTCCCTCATTTGATGATAAAGATACCAGTGACAATCTAGGCCAGATTCTTTAAGTTCTTCTTGTGTTTTGATCCCTAGTTTTCCTTGCGATTCTTTCAGTACATCCTTGTATCTTAACCAGTTAGTTTTCTGGATGCTTTCCTCCCAAAAAGAGCCTCATGCGGCAAACGCCATAAAGGTATTTTTGGACATATTCTACACTTGTTTATTCTACAGATCTTCAATAGAGCTTTTCTTATGAAATGATTTGAGCTTTCTTTGTGAATTTTCTCTTTACCGTAAATTAGGTATCCATGCCACCTAAATCTTACATTTTCACCCTCCAGACATAACAACTGTTCATTCTCTAACACAAACCATTCTCTAATCCAAACTAAACAACAAGCAGCAGAATAAAGTCCTCTTCTACTTTTGTCATCACAAAGTATTTTCGTTTCTATCCTGGCTCTTTTATTATTCCAATTAAATTTTGAGATTTCCTTTTGCCATAGATTCAATGGTTTTTCATTCTGGATGATGGGTATCGCTTGGAACAGAAACAGTATTTCAGGAAGGAAACTCATTTGGATCAGTGATATTGTTCCTAATAGCGATAAGTGTAATTTCCCCATTTTTCTAGGTCTTTTCTGATTTCCTTCCATGTGTTTCATAGTTATTGTGAAATAGATCTGAGTTTTTATTTGTTAAATTTATTCCTAGACATTTAACTTTCTTTCCCACTTTTAATCCACTAATTTCTTCCTGCATTTGTTCTTCCTTTTCCCCATATTTTCTGTTATTAATGTTGTTTTGTGTCTGTTTACTTTTAGTCCTGAAACATATTCGAATTCCACTATTACATCCATCAATTGCCTTGTGCTCTTTTCTGGGTTCTCCAGGGAATACAAATGTCGTCTGAGAAGACTCTCATTTTAAATTCAATGTATGTTAATTTTTATCCCATTGATCTTATTTTCTAATCTTATCCTATTATTCAAGGATCAGAATGAACAAAAGGGGTGATAGTGGGAAAGCTTGCCATTTACCTTTAGAAATCTTAAATTTCTCTGTTTTCTTATAGTTAACAATTATTTTGTATCATTGATCTTTATATGTTGCCTTTATCCATCTATAATAAGAAGCTCCTATTTCCATTTTTCAAGTGTCACAAATAACCCATCCTATGTTATTGAAGGCCTTTTCTAAAAAGATAAGTGTTTTTTTGTTGTGCCTTTGAAAATATTCAATTATATTTCAGACGCTTTGAATGTTATCACTGACTTGTCCTTTTGAATCCAGTCTTTAAGACCTTTTTTGAGTCTATGGGCCAAAATCATAGAAAATAATTTATAATTTATATTTAATAATGAAATTAGCCTATAGCTCTTTACCTCAATTGCATCTCTATCTTCTTTTAACAGCAAAGTTATATTAGCTTGTTTCCATGTTTCAGGATAATGGTTTTCTTTGATGGCATTTACAGGAAGAAATACCTTTAAACCCTTTGATCTTTTTGCTCAATATGACATGTAAACTGAAAAAGGAAGGAGCTAAAAGATTTTCCAGACTAATTTTGTAGATGGTCACTCACAGTATTGGAAAAACATCCAAATTCCTAAAACAGAGGAGTGGATAATTAAACTAAGAGAAGCAAAGGGACTGGACATTTTAACCTCAATCATGAGGGATAAAACAGTTGAGAAAACTAAAGAGGACTGGTCATGCTTTATTTTGTAATACTAATTTTTAATTTACGATCCCAGATATCATATGGAAAGTCTACTTGAACATTAGAGGTTTAACACGTATTGATACCTTGTAGGAATTTAAATAAATTAAATAAAAGGGTCATCTTAGCTTAACTTGGAAGTAAATGAATAGTACATTTCTGACAGTTTTGTATATCAGGATGTTATTTATTGCATGTTGTATGTCTATGTTATAGGTATTACTACTTTTTTGTTGTTGTAGCTGTATTTGTTAAGCAAATGTCTTGGTATGTTTTTTCATTTTTGTTTATAAAGGATTGTTTATAAATAAATTACAAAAGAAAAAAAAAGTGGTTTCCAACCGGATTATTTCTGTAGTTCAGATACAGCCTCAGTCGGTTATAAAGGATAAAAGAACCCAATTCGTATTTTTATCCTGTTAAAAATGGTTTTGCTTTTTTAAATAAAAGCAGTTTGCTTTTCTGTCTAATCCTTATTCTTCTTGTTGTTTGTTTCTATGTTTATTTGTTGAACTCTTGGTAATATGAGTTATTCTGCTCTGTCTCCTTCCTTTTTACCTGAAAATCTATTAATAAGGAAACTGGGGAGACTTTTAAAAACTCCCAAAGGAGCCACTTTTGGCCTTTTTGGGGGAACTAGTCTCCTCTTAGAAGCCAAAGCCCAATGTTTGTGAAGAATAAGAATAAGTCTTGTATTAAAACTATCCTCCCATTTCTGATCCCTTTTAAAACCCATGTTCCCCAGAAGGAGCAGAGCTCTGTAATAAGAAAACCCTCTCAGAAAAGAGACACAAAGAGACACACTTCCTTCCTTTTGGCCCAAGGCGCCTGACCTCCTTCTCTCTCTGGAGCCTCAGGAGAGAAAGAGGAGCCTCTGTTCAACTGAGACTCAGAGAAGGTTCTGGAACATTATTCCCAACTGTCACAAGAAAAACACAAAATGGCCACCAGAACACAAAATGGCCGCCTCTGCCTCAGCGCTTGGCAGTTGGCAGTTTAAGGCCTTCAGGGACCCCAAAATGGAGGATGAAAGGGCCCCAAAGTCAGAAGGGACCCCAAACAGCATTTCCAAACCTTAACAACAGCTAAAATCTTTCCTGATGCTATAATATAGAGACTCACTGAGATACTCTTTATAAATGCTTCTTTACATGTGTTTATAATTAAATAAAATTTAACAACACTAATGCTACTACTAATAATAGTAATAATAAGTTACAACCAGGAGATTTCTCCCGGTGGCTTCTCCCCCAGAGGCCTCTGCGTATGCTCAGGAGCCCCTTCTTCTTCCCCTTCTTCTTCCTCTGCAGAATCCTCCAGAGGTCTCTCTGCTCCTCCTTCTCCTCCTCCTCAGGTCCTTCTTCTAAGCCTTCCTCCTCCTCTTCCTCAGGTCCTTCTTCTAAGCCTTCTTCCTCTTCCTCCTCAGGCCCTTCCTGTAAGCCCTTCCTCCTCCTCCTCTTCCTCCTCAGGCCCTTCCTCTAAGCCTTCCTCCTCCTCCTCCTCTAAGCCTTTCTCCTCCTCCAGCCCTTCCTCTAAGCCTTCCTCCTCCTCCTCCTCTAAGCCTTTCTCCTCCTCCTCCTCCTCCTCCTCAGGTCCTTCTTCTAAGCCTCTTCCTCAGGGCCTTCTTTAAGCCCTTCCTCCTCCTCCTCCTCCTCCTCCTCCTCCTCCTCCTCCTCCTCAGGTCCTTCTTCTAAGCCTTCCTCCTCCTCTTCCTCAGGCCCTTTCTATAAGCCCTTCCTCTTTCTCCTCCTCCTCTTTAGGCCCTTCCTCTAAGCCTTCCTCCTCCTCCTCCTCTTCCTCTAAGCCTTCCTCCTCCTCCTCCTCTACCTCTAAGCCTTCCTCCTCCTCCATCCCTTCCTCTAAGCCCTCCTCCTCCTCCTCCTCCTCCTCCTCAGGACCTTCCTCTAAACTTTCCTCCTCCTTTTCCTCCCAGACTTTGCGGGGAGAATTGTGTGCCTTCATTTCATTCCTGGGGATCCTAAGGCAACACTGTCACAGGAGTTTCTTTGTAGGTTTTGTCGAAGGAGGTTTGCCATTGCCATCCTTTGAGGCTGAGAGAGTGTGCCTTGGGGGCTGGGGGTGTGGTGCGTGCCTTGAACTTGTGTCTAATGACCCTATTCCCAGGGTTTCCTTGACTTCAGGTCTGCTTTCCACTTTGCCCTTTGTCTTCCTCTGAGGCTGAGAGAGTGTGACTTACCCAAGGTCACCCATTTTATATAATGGGTCTTGAGCACCTTTTGCTATCCAAACCAAATCCCAAAGGATACCAAGGGCCCATTGTTTTTCCATCTTTTTTTGCAAACAGCAAAGCAGATCTTGCTTGCCTGATCTTTGCATGTTCAAGAGCAGTGTTGGGCAAATGCTAAGAGCTGCCTTGTGAGGTTAGGAAGAGGGTCCTGGAAAACAGTCCTCTTCCTCTGGACCCACAGACTCAGAAAGACACGGGCCCCCCATTCAATGGGACCCCTTTCTTTGAGGCTGCTCTAGGTCCAGGAGGGTCTCTCAGGAGAGATTGGGAAAGTCAGCCTTTGGGGAGCTCTGGTCCTTAAAGGTTAATATCTCCAGGCTTTGCTGAGAGGGCAATATTTGGGATTTGGGCAGATCCAGGCTGCAGGACTCTCTCAGATCTGGTTCAAAAACACTGCAGAAATTATGATGATGATAATGATTATGATGATGAATCTTCCCTTCAAACCCACAGAGCCTTATGGACGCTCAAATAGTAACAGAGGTCAAAAACACATTGCAGAAATAATCCAATTTGCAGAAATAAACCACTTCAGCTGCCCTAGTTCAGTGCTTGGGAATCCTGGGAATTTTAGTTTATTATGGCATCTGAGTTGTCTGACAGAGAAGACTAAATGTCTCACAAAACTACAGTTCCCAGAATTCCCTAGCATTCAGCCATACAGTTAAAGCAGCCCTGAACTTGGACCATTGTTAGCGGTTGGCTTGGAGCCTGAATAGGGTTCTAGAAGGCTGGTGGGTTTGGTCATTGGCTGCTTAGGAAGAAGGGCTCCTTCTGGGTTTCCTTGGCAGGAAAGGAAAGGAAAGGTGGGTGCCTCAAGATGCCGATGGGAGACCCCTAAATTTGGTTCCTTTGTGAGAATGCTGACTGAGGGGGAAGAGAAGGGTGATGGATTTGGTCCCCAGGGAGGCCCCGCTCAAGCAGGGCAGGCCACACAATATTCGCTAACTCCCAAGTCAAATCCTGGTTTCACTTCTTTTGAACAGGACCTAAACCTGGACCAGAAAGGATCAGGCTTTATTTGCTTTCTTCTCCTGTAACAGGTGTTTTTCCTTGCCCTTTTTACGCGTGGCAGTAAAGATACGATACAGCAGGGCCTGGCATTGAGCTTCCAGTTTTCATGCATGATCTTCAGACAGGAGATGAGGCTGCCTCTTCTCCATTTTGGAGGGAGCCCAATTCCAGGAAAGAGGAAAGGGCTCTGTGCAAACATACAGATCAGATGTGAGAGCAGTAGCTTATTATAATTTGCGAGGCTTGGTTAATTGGTTTCTTCAACTAGAAAAATTGCAGGGGTCTATGGATTGGTTTAGTTCCTTGCTTTCTCTCAGTTGTGGTGGTAAAGGGCTCACTACTATACTCTGCATTCACCATCTGGCAAGAAAGAAGGAGGCTAAATTAAATGCTCTTTATCCTTAGTTATTTGTGGATTTTTTGGGACTATGTGGCCATGTTCTAGAAGAGTTTCTTCCTAACATTTCGTCAGCATCTGTGGCTAGAATCTCTGAAGATGCCAGACACAGATGCTGGCAAAACATCAGAAGAAACTCTTCTAGAACGTGGCCACATAGCACTAAAACCCACAAAAACCTATGGAAGCCAGCCATGAAAGCCATGAAAGCCTTTGACTTCACGCTTTTTATCCTGTCTCTCCAAGCAAGTGAGAAAGAATAATTCTCTCATTTCCCCTTGATCTGGGAACAGACCTTTAGAAATTTCTCTCTTCATTTCTACACAGAAAAGTATATTGAGTAGATTTGAATGACAAACTGTGAGCGACTGTGGTTAGTAATTTATGCATTAGGCTGAATGAGAACGCTAGAGGCCCTGCGCCAGGTCCTAGGTTTTAGCTCACAAACCTCAGGACCTGAATTCACAACCCTATAAGAGAGATGGAGGGACACCAGAAAGTAGGCAACCAAAGTCCTTTACATATTATCCAATTGTACCAGTTTGGTGCCATGTTAACGGTTGTGGATCCACCCTTGAGAAACCTGGGAATGGGGTGCTTAGAACTGGATGCTTGGTAGAGAGCACCAGTGCAGTCCTTCATGAGTTGCTGTATAATTCTAAGTACCTGAAAGATGAAATCCCAGGATTCTGTGGGACAGAGTCCTTTAAGTTTCGTGGTGTCAAAGTGCTAGGTTTGGGCAATGGAGACACAACCCAGGTGCCAAAAATGACCCATAGCAATTCTGGACAGACTCATTCAATCTCTGTCTCTATTGGTGGAGGTCTATTTACACCAAGAAACCCATTGATCTTCAAAGGATCTCCAGTTTATTTAGTTTATTTATATACAGTGGGTCCTCGCCTTACGCCGGGATCCGTTCAAGATCCCTCAGCGCCGCCCCTTCCGCCCCGCGCGCACCCCACAGCTTGAGCGCGTATGCTCAAGCCGCGTAAAGCGCACCCGGATATGACGTGGGCGCGCTGTACATCCATCCTTTCTCCCAATATAGGGACTCAGGGTGGCTAACAATAAATTTAATACAGTACAAATTCAAGACAATGCAAATGTATTAAAATTATAACTATTTTTTAAAATTAAACTATTTATATAATTACACCTTGAAAAAACCATATACAATTGCACCTTGACCTCTGAATTGCACAGCAGTTCAAACCTTATCTCTCGTTTTGCTTAGGATCCAGCCCTTGAGGCATCAGCATTTCCAGAAAGGAGAGAAAGTGGAAGAGCAAAATACTTTTTGTTTGGAGGAAGTGTCTATCCAGATTCCTGTAAAACTATCAGAGCCTCTTTGATGCTGTCTTTGATTCAGAACATATGATTTTAAGGCATCTTGCACTTCTATCTTCATCCAATAAACCTTTGAATTCTTTGAAGCATTCTGTTTTTCTGGCTGCCCATCCCAAGAGTATGAAACATAGCACCAGTCATGGAGATTCAGTCTTTTTCTGAATGGGGATACAGAGTGAAGGCCACAGGATCTCCACTCCTGACATAACATTTGGCCCAGTTCATTGCGGATATTTGACATACTTAATATTAGAGCCAGACTGGGAGGTTTTGGGAGTCCCTGTCCCTCCAAAAGTAACTTTCCCAAGAGCACTCTAGGTCTTCCTTCCAAAGACCAGCAGTGGATGGAGAAGGAGGCCTTGGGGAAGCAGAGGAGAGCTTGGTTTGACACCCAAAGACTCTCCCTTGAAGGTTTCCATCTCTCTAGGAAACGCTGGAGCCTGGAAGGTAGACTGAGGACCAGGGCATGCTGGGAAAAGCTTCAGGGGAGCTTATGGGAGCAAATGTGGGTCTTTGCTTTCTCCTCCCGATTACTTTCCTGCTCTCTTTTGACAGGCTTGAAGTCAACACAAGGTAAGCTCAATGGTGGAAAAGACTGCAAAAGCCTTCTTCCCTATACGTTCCATGCTCACCTCCATGGCACCTTAGGAGTAAGCAAGTCTCCACTGAGGGCAGCACAGTCAAAAAACAAAATCCAAAATGGGGAGTGGTCTTTGAGATCCTGATTGTCCTCTGAGAGGAAAATGCCAGCCCCTGAAACCAATCCTGGCCAGCTTTTGGAAAAGGTTTGGTTCAAGCAACGCTCAGTCCCTGGCAGACTGTCCCTTCCCTGAGTATTGCTCTCCTGGAGGCTCAGAGGAGATTCTGGGGGGCCCTGGCACCTCCTCTTCTTAGGGACCCTGAGTCCCAAGTTCTGCTGACAAATGGTAATTCACCCATGCTTTGTCCTGGCACATGCCTTAGGAAACCTCTTCTATGGGAATTTGGGAGCTCCTAATCTTAGTGGAAATGGAAACCTCTGGAATCCTCCTATTCTTCCCAACCGGGAAACAAGGTATAGTTGTGAATCTCTTCCAAGGAAAAGAGGGTGTTGTTGTTGTTGTTGTTGTTGTTGTTGTAATAACAGGGCTCCAGTCAATGGAGGTCTTCTTCAGGCAGTAAAGGGAGGTTTATACAAATGCAGAATGACATCACTGCTACGGAAGGCTCTCTTGACCAATCAGAGAGCAAGATAAAGGTTCTTCTGGAAGCTTCCGTGAGAAGGAGATATAAGGCCTGAGAGACCAAGAGACAGTGGGGGAATTGTGTCAGTTGGAGATCGAGAGAGAGAGAGTTAAAGAGTGGATCTTGGAAGTTAGTCTCAGAATTGGACGCTTAGCTTTATTTATTGTTTTAATAGCTTGTATGAATTGAATATTATAAACTTACAAAAATTGTACCTGCAAGATTATTAATATCTTGTATGATTTTAGTAATATTTTATTACTTATAATAAATACCTACTTAGAGTATCTACTACTCAATGCTCCTTTTACATGTGTTTTGGCTCAGTTGATGCTTGGGAAGATCAGTAAAGAAGTAGAAATGAAGTTCCTTATCCGGTCCCAGTGTAGGTTAAGGGAAACCCTTTTATAATTCACTAGATGATGACAGAGAGATTTAAGGAAGTTAAGGGTCTGCTGGGCTAAGAGCCATAATGTCTAAATGTCTAATTAACAATTTGTAAGCCATTCTGATAGCCTTTTGGCTGAAGAGAGGGGTATAAAACTATTATTATTATTATTATTATTATTATTATTATTATTATTATTATTA
>JACSCI010000045.1:46061-84390 GCA_016801065.1 Sceloporus tristichus | reverse complement strand
TTGGCAAGTCACACTCTCTCAGCCTCAGAGGATGGCAATGGCAATCCTTCTCTGAAGAAACATGCCAAGAAAACCCCATGATAAGGTTGCTTTAGGGTCTCCATAAGATGGAATTGGATTGAAGACACACATGAAGAACAGAAAAAAGTCTGCAATCATTTCTCAGGTTGTACATGGGAATGGGAGGCAGTGTGGTGCAGTGGTTTGAGTGTTGGGTTACAGCTGTGGAAGCCATGGTCCAGTGCCCCAATCCTCCATGAAACCAGCTGGGTCCCTTGGACAGGAAGCCACACTCTCTCAGCCTCAGGGAAGGCAATGGCAAAACTCCTCTGAACAACTGTTGCCAAGGAAACCCCAGGAGAGGCTCCCCAAAAGTCGACAAAGACTTGGAGCCACTCCACAAAAACAACAAAGCCTCAAGAAAGGGACAGCATGTTTTAATGGCTGGAGCATTGGACTATGACCCAGGAGCCCAGGTTTCAAATGCCTTCTTTGGCCATGGAAACCCACTGAGTGACATTAGGCAAGTCACACTCTCTCAGCCTCAGAGGGAAGGACTTGCAAAACCACCTCTGAACAAATCTTGCCAAGAAAAGCCTGCAAAGGGCTTTCCTTAGGGTTGCCATAAGTCAGAAACAACTTGAAAGCACACAATGATAAAAGAGAAGTAACACCAGGGAGAAAAGAAAGAAAGAAAGAAAGAAAGACGTGCGAGTTGTAGTCCTTGGTTCAGAGGGACTGGGGGGCCTTACTGCAGGGCAGGACCCCTCCTCTTTCTGGCCTTGTGGATGCTGGGTGTTCAAGTCCAGGAAATACACTTTAAATCCCATTGGCAAGAGAAACAGCTACTACTGCCTTTCAGATCCAGTTTGCCCAAAACCTTTATGAGTTCAGAAACCCGTTTGTTAGGAAATGAACCCTGAATACCTCAGGAAGGCCCTATATATCCCAAGACCCCCTCCCTCCAGGACCCCCTTCCACTCTTCCCCTCAGTCTCTCTCTCTCCCCTGAAGGCCTCAAACTGCCAACCGCCAAGCGCTGAGGCAGAGGCAGCCATTTTGTGTTCTGGCAGCACTTTTGTGTTCCGGTGGCCATTTTGTGTTCTGGCAGCACTTTTGTGTTCTAGTGGCCATTTTGTGCTGCTTGTGACTGTGGGTTATAATGTTCCGGAACCTTCTCTGAGGCCTCAGTTGAACAGAGGCTTCTCTTTCTCTCGTGAGGCTCCAGAGCGAGAAGGAGGCCAGGCTCCTTGGGCCAAAAGGAAGGAAGTGTGTCCCTTTGTGCCTCTTACTCTCCATTTTGGGGGGAAGGAAGGAAGGGAGGGAGGGAGGGGCCTGTGAGGGTCTGAGGAAGGGGAGGCAGGGACTCAGGCCAGTGAGAGGCTGGGCTTTGGGGGCTGGGAGAGAGAGGTGGGAAAGAGACCCTCCCTTTGGGCCCTAGCTGGGGAGGGTCTATCGGTCCTTGCCTCCCCCTTTGGGAAAGGAGACCCCCTCAGCCCCCTGGACTGACTCCTGACACTCATTCCTAGAATGGCTGGGACTCAGAGGAGTTTCCTAGGCATTGTCACCTTCTGCCCTCCATGGCCATTGGCACTGACCTTTTCCCATTGCCTTCCCTCCCTCAGCCCTTGGACCGCCTCCTCCTTCGCATTCGGAGCAACCCTTCTCTACGGCTGAGGAGACGGCCTCTGACCCAGGGAAGCTCCGGCCATAAAGGACTGAAGGAGAGCCCTTTGTGGAGCTGCAGGAATCAGGGTCTTTGTACTGAAGGTAGGCCTTTATTCCTGGAACTGAAAGAGGATTTTTCTTTAAATGCTTCAGTCCAGGATTGTGTGGAAGGGCTGCAGCTGAGAGAGTGAGCCCATGCTTTGCAGGAATAAAGTCCGAAATGCAGTCTCTAGCAGAACAGTCTTCCCAGAATGTGGAAGTGAGATTTCCAGACCCCAGACACACAGTGCGCCAGTGAGTCCTTTGTGTGAGGACTGTGTGTGTATGTGGTGTTTGCTAGAGTTTTATGAGGTATTCGTTTCACTGGGTTTATAAAATGAGTTTACATACATCTTCACTTCCCCCAAATGAGCATAATCCACAGTTCAATGTTCAGTCATAAACCTATACATTTATAGATTTTTGATATTTCAAGTGCAACACATTCAGCACTGTTCATCTTTTTAAAAAATATACAAGGAAAAGTGAAGAAATTGTCATTTTGACAATAGATCCATTCAGAAACAACGCACACAAATGTACATGCCTCAATTTCTATGTGGCTTTAGCAAGCAGAGGGAGAAGGTGCATACTTCATGCTCCTGCTATGACTGACATAACAAAAACAGCAGTTAAGCTTAGAGAAATAGTATCATCTACAAGAATGAAATAATTATTTTGACCAGTGTCTAAATGGGGAGGGGGCCATGATGAGGGGAGGCCATAGATCAGATCTCTAAGGTAATGTAGCTCTTATGCAGCCCAGGAGCTACAGCTTCTCCACCTGGGACATAAAGCAGGTCCTCCCGCTCCTCCTCTTTGTGAAAGAGAAGTCATGATGATACAGTGACTTTGAGTGCTGCAGGGTTTCTAGCCAAACCAAGCCTAACCCTTGTCTCTTTTCTCAGGAACTTCATCTTGGACACTTTGTACACGGCTTTGGAGTGTCTTTTGTTGGAAGTGACTGAAGTGCAGGGCCACCAGGATCCCCCTTCCCACATGATGGCCAACACAAAGGCCAAGCAGAGGGAGCTGGGCTCCAACAGAAAGAGGCTTCAGAGGTACAACAACTCTTTGGTAAGTTGCCATCCTGACTGTTAGTTTCATCTGTATCTGGGCCGGCTCATGAAAGCAAGCAGAGAATATTTACTGTCGCAGTTTGGCAGAGAGAGTCCTGGTTAATCCTCTATTACCTCATTTTTTGAAAGGGCTTTGAAAATGTCCTATTTCACTCCTCCTCCTCCCACTTTCCCCCTTCTCCTCAGGTCAGTTCAGTTGCTGCAAAATGTGTTCCAAGTTCAAAAGAGTGTGCGTCCCATCAACTCAAAAGAGGGGAGAGGGGAGGAGGGAAGGGGGCAGGATCTTTCTCTTGCCAGGAGTCGGAGCAAAAACAAACTTCTGTACCCTTCTTGACTTGTGTGATCATTATAATTAACAACTTTGGCCATCTGGACTGCCTTCTGATGTTGCTTGTCCACATGTGTCTTTCTTTCCCAATCTGTGAAATGCTGGGGGATATAGAAGAATATCTCTGGACCTAAATTGAGGGTGGGCCCAGTGGCCCTGAAGCCCAGAGTACTCCCCAGAACTGTTTTTTAAAAAGGAAATTTGCCTCTGAAATTAGGTGAGATATGGCTAAATGATTCATTGGTGACTAAATGTACTATACATGTTGAGATAGTCAGTATCTTAATCAATCAATAATATTCCAGAAATGGCCAAATTTATATTGTTTATCATATTTTATATTATATTGAAAGAATTCAAGACAAACTGGATCTCAAAGGCTGTAGCTTTTTCTTGCTTGCAGAATTTAAAGTTTATTTCCTGGACTGAATTCTGAAGTGTTGAAATAATATTTGCAACGCACCATGTGCTTTCCTCCCCTTTTGTTTAGTCATTTTCTGGATGAGGGCTATTTTCTGTTGCAGGTGACCTTTGCGGATGTGGCGGTATATTTCACCGAGGAGGAATGGAAACTGTTGACAAAAAAGCAGAAACTGATGTACAGTTCTGTGATGATGGAGAATTATGAGAATGTGGCCTCTGTGGGTAAGGAACCTGAATCCATTGCCCTTCCTGTGAAGACTGAGGGCCCTTTTATAATTCACTGTCAGAGTCCTATGATTCCTCTTTAGAATGATAGAATCAAAGAGTTGAAACAGATCACAAGGACCATCCGGTTCAATCTTCTGCCATGCAGGAATAGACATTCAAAGCATCCTGAAGAGATGGCTATCCAGCCTCTGTTTAAAAACCTCCAAAGAAGAATCCACCAAACTCAGAGGGAGTATATTCCACTGTTGAAGAGCTCTTACTATCAGGAAGTTCCCCCTTAAGTTTAAGTGGAATCTCTTGTCCCTGTGGCTTGCATCCATTGTTCCATGTCCGTTTCTCTGGAGTAGCAGAAAGGAAGCCTGTTCCATCCTGAATATGACATCTCTTCAAATACTTGCACAGGGCTGTCATATCCACTCTTAACCTTCTCTTCTCCAAGCTAAACATACCCAGCTCCCTAAGTCATTCCTCAGAGAGCATGGTTTCCAGACCATTCACCATTTTGGTTTCCCTCCTCTGGACTTGCTCCAGCTTCTCAACATCTGTTTAAATTGTGGTGCCCAGAACTGGACACAGGATTATTGCAAGTGAGCCCTGACCAAAACAGAATAGAGTGGCACTATTACTTCCCTTGATCTTGACACTATACTCCTATTGATACAGCCTAGGATCACATTGGCTTTTTTAGCTGCTGCATCACACTGTAGACACATGTTCAACTTGTGCTGTACTACAATTCCTAGTTCCCTTTCACACGTAATTTAATTGTCATAACAACTTCCTGCGGAATCGTGAAATTTCTAGTTTTAGTGAGGCACTATTGTTCTCCTCTTTGTAAGGTTTCTAAATATCCAATCCTAAACTGCCAATTCTGGAATTTTGTGGGAAGGAGCCATGGAGATTAATGCTTTTTGCCCTTAATGGTCCTCAGCCCATTCCTGAGCATGTTTCCTGGCTTTTGTCACCCCTCTTCCAACTTTTTGAGGCGCTGGAGTGTTCTCCACTTTGTAAGGATTACTGAAATTGGTGCTTGGGAGCAAAAACTGAGGGTTCAGAAAGGTTTATATCACTGTAGAATATTCCCTGTGTGGGGAAAGAATGGTGTGAAATGAATTGAATGCAGTCAGTGTTTGATGAAAATACCTCAGACAAAACGGATTAGTACACTGCCTCTCAGGCCTTATTGGCTCTGAATTTTGATCACGTTCACAAGCCAATGAATGCTACAGTCTGAGGGTGATGCTCCCAGATGCAGCTCAAAAATATCATAGCAGAGTAAGGAAGCAAATATCCAGATATAGGTACTTTCCACACTTAAAAATAAGTCACAAACACAGTAGATTTCATTTAGGTTCCTGGAGGTTCTTTATGTTAAGTTGCAAAATAATACAAATGAATGAATGAATAATTTATTACAGTTCATTGCCAACTTTAAAAAACAAAAACCAACTAAATACATTAGAAAGCATCACAAGAAGTAATTTGTATTCTAGCAATAAAGGTAAACATCAATTCAGAAAATGAAATCCTAAACCTGGCAGGTAAAAATTTTCCCAAATAACTTTGAGACATATAGACTTAAAATAGTAGCTTTGGCCCAGGTACTTAGAAAGTTGTATGCTAATTGAGTATCTCCCAAGCTGTGTTATATAACATTTTGGACAGAATACAAGCTGCACATGGTGTGTTTGTAGTGTTTATAGTGGCAACTCACCCATCTACTTCAAACTTCTAAAAGGATTCTTATAAAACACAATAGTCAACCTAATATAATGCAGTAAACACCATATACAACCATATTAATTTCAAAAAGGAAGTGTATAAAAATGTAATAGCCTGATTCTGTGACATAATTATTTCAAGATATTTCATGGGTGTTTCTGCATCAGCGACAAATAATCGCAGCTAAACAATATCTGGCAACTTTAACGGATACCTGCTCCGAATAATTCAAGTATTTGCAAGCTCGCCTCTCTGACTTCCATCAACTTCACCATCCCTTGTACACACAACTCCAATCTAATCCATACCAATCCACATGTGACCTGTATACTGTATTGGTTGTGAGTCATCTCCTGGAGCCAAACAGCATGAAGGGTCCTCTGCAGTTAGCTTGCGTCATGCCTTGGGCTCTGACTCAGCACTCTATGGCAATCTCACAGGATATGATGTCACCTGTCAATCAAAGTATTTCTACACATGTTTAATAGAATATTTTTTCAACAGTCCTTTGTCTCACTGTCTGCTTCCAGTGATTCCCTTAAGGCAGTTCCCCTCCAATATCTTCTTTGTTAATTCCTACAAGTAAATATACAATTGTTTCATGGATTTAGGGTATCTGCAACAGGATCATGCTCAGATCACTCACACCAACTTTATTAATTTAATCTCAAATTGGGAAGGGTGAACGGGGGCTGGATCTTGGGGTAACACTCTCCACTCTTAACTCTGATATTCAGTATTATCTGTCGTTATCCTTCTTTACAGAAGAAAATTTCAGTCATGAGAGAGTCCACACAGGAGAGAAGCCATACAAATGCCAGCATTGTGGGAAAAGTTTTTCTTCAAAGGCACATCTAGTGAGACATCAGAGAGTCCACAGAGGAGCAAAGCCATACAAATGCCAGCATTGTGGGAAATGTTTTTCTTCGAAGTCAGACCTAGTGAAACATCAGAGAGTCCACACAGGAGAGAAGCCATACAAATGCCAGCATTGTGGGAAATGTTTTTCTTGGAAGTCAATCCTAGTGAAACATCAGAGAGTCCACACAGGAGAGAAGCCATACAAATGCCAGCATTGTGGGAGATGTTTTTCTCATAAGTCAATCCTAGTGAGGCATCAGAGAGTCCACACAGGAGAGAAGCCAAACAATTGCTAGCAGTGAACTAATTTTTTTTTCCAAGAAGGATTACAGAAAATATATTTTCAGTCCAGTGGTGAAAAGGCCGCTATGATTTTGTTTGTAAGGTTTGTCTGTCCATGTTTCTGGTTTATATGTGCATATGTCTGTTTATCTTTTAAAGTTATATTTTGTTAAGTTTAGGTTTTAACTGCCTTTACATTCTGCCCTTGGCTTACACAGGGGATCCGTTCTGGACCCCCCCCCCCACGTAAGCCAAATACTGCACATGCTCAAGCCCTATTCAAGTGAATGGGGCTCTTGCATGTGGTGGTGCGTTGGCGCCTGTGCGACACGGGCCCACGCCCCCATAATCCGAATGGGATGCACCGCCCCTTGCACCCCACATGGCTTTCACCATATACTGAAAGCCGCGTATGCCGTGGGCGCACTGTAATATAGATAATTGCTGAAGAAAGTTGTCAGCCGGTATTAACAGAAAGGAGCTAGTTTCTGAGACTGGCAAAGAGGGCTTGGTTAATTGTGGGGCAGAGCCTCTGGGAATTGGAGGTGGGGCTAGGTTTGGAAGAGGGTGGAGTTTTAAGTTTGGGGGTTTCAATGTTTTCTTTGTCTTGGGGAGGGCAGTTCTGGCTTAAATGCTGGATTTCTGATTATGTGTTCTCAATAAAGTTATTTGTTGTTTCAACACGTTGGACTCTTTGATGCACAGAAGTTCTGAATTTGCACAACACACACTTTCTTCTCAGTCCTCAACTCAGTTCCCAGCCATAAGAAGAACAGAGGCAAACACATCCTCCAAGTCTCCTCAAAGGAAGAAAGTGTATGGAAATGTATGAGAAAAGGGGGCAGGGGGCCCTTGAGGAGAGGCATGTCCATGGGGGGGGGGGGACGGCAGGGTCATTTAGATGAAAAGGGGGCTTTGAGGAGCCCCTTCCTCCTGGAAAGTAGGGCAGAGGAGAGACCCTCCTCACTTCCTCTTCATTTGGGGGGAGATGAGGGCTGGCAAGCCCCTTTCTTTGGTCTTCCAATGGGGCACCCTCTGCATCTCTGGGGGGCTGGGATGGGGTTCAGAAGAGGGGAGGCTCCCAGTCAAAAGACTTTTGTGACCAATAAAAAGCATCAGACAGCATAGGCTTCAACAGCATTGGAAACAACAGGTTTTTTTGGGGGGAAGGGGGTTCTGTCTGAGGAGGAGAGAAGAGCCCAGATTTATGCCAAAGCTGTGATATATGTTGTATGTTTCTTTAAGTCTTACATCCTCTCTCTTCATTCACCTGTTCTGTGTTATTGTGTTCCTATAAATCATTATGTGATCTTGGGAGTGGTGGGAGCTGTTTGGAAAGAGGCTGATTTTGTGTTTAAGTATTCTGAAGTTCCAGCGTTCCAGAAGATACTGACTTTTTAATAAATGTATTTATCTGTTTAAGAAGCTAGATGAAGCATTCTTCACAACATTACATGGTGTCAGAAGGCTGGACTTTCTTTGACCTCCACCTCCCCTGGCTTTGCAGGGGAATTTGGCAGTGAGTTGGAAGCAGTGGGAACAAGCCTTTCAAAATTATCTTGCAGCAGTTGGAGCAGATAAATATTCAAGGACAAGACAAATAGCTATACTCCTGAGTTGTGTTGGCCAGGATGCTGTTGAAGTCTATAATACGTTTGTTTTTTCTGATATGGAGCCAAAAGATGTTGATGAAGTACTTAAGAACTTTAGAGACTATTTTACTCCTCGGACAAATGTTATATTTGAGCGTTATTTGTTTTGGAGTTGCTTATGGAAAAGCGAAGATTCTGTTGATACTTTTGTCACAGACATACGAGGGAAAGTGAAAAACTGTGATTTTGGTTCTGTGACAAATGAGATGATAAGAGACAAAATTGTTTTCAGTGCACCGGAGCAGATGAAGGAAAGCTTTTTAAAGCAGTCTGACCTTACATTAGAGAAGGCATTGGAATTGTGCCGTTTGGCTGAAGTGACCACAGCTCAGTTGCAGACTATGGTATGTTCTGGCAAATACAGTATCAACAGGAAATGTGTGAAACACATCAAGATTTTGAAGAAATACCAGTTCAAATGCTTGGACATAAAAAGTTTGCCTCTGATAAGAAACAGGCTCCTGTTGGATGTATATTATGTGGAAGATGCGGAACTGAACATAGACCATACAAGTGTCCTGCATTTGGGAAACTATGTCATAAGTGTGGAAAGAAAAATCATTTTGCTAAGCTGTGTAGGCTTATGAGGACAAATGAGAGTGGAAGACAAGAAGGACATCAAGTTCATAATTTGGACATACAAACTTTATTTATAGGACTTCTATCTCATGATATTTCTGAACCTGCGCTGGCAAATCAAACCCCAGGATGGTATGCAGATGTAACCTTGAAAGGGTTTGCAGTAAAGTTTAAACTAGATACAGGGGCTGAGGCAAATGTTTTGCCATCAAAAATACTAAATGCTCTGCCAGGAAAAAAAGAATTATTTAAAAGTGAAGTAGTTCTTGTAGCTTATGGCGGAGCTCAGATAAAGCCTCTTGGTACGATTGTCCTGGAAGGGCACACTAAAAATGGAAAAGCCAATTTGTTGTTTTATGTAACAGATAAGTCAACACTTCCATTGTTGGGCAGCTTGGCGTGTGAGACTTTAAATTTAGTGCGTCAGGTTGATGATATAGGGCCGGTTAATTTTACATCATGTGAACAATTAGTTACAGCATATTCAGATGTTTTTGATGGACTTAGGGAATTTGAAGGTCCTCATCATATACACATTGATCAAACTGTCCCTCCTGTGATACATGGCTGTAGAAAGATACCTATTGCAATCTTGGATAGGTTAAAGGAGGCCTTAAGTCAAATGCAAGCAACAGGAGTGTTGTCTAGAGTTGAAGGTCCCACAGACTGGGTCAACAGTTTGGTTGTGACAGAAAAGAAAAATGGAAAGTTACGTATATGCCTTGATCCTCTTGACTTAAATAAAGCAGTTTGTAGGCAACATTCCTACAACAGAGGAGGTATTAGCTGGGTTAGCTGGAATGAGATTTTTTACCATCATAGACGAAAAAGATGGTTATTGGCAGGTGAAGTTAGATGAAGCCTCAGCCCGTTTGTGTACATTCAATACACCATGGGGAAGATATTGTTTTAATCGTCTGCCATTTGGGCTTAAGTCTTCTAGCGAGGTATTCCAGCAAAAGAATGAAGAAACTTTTGGGCATATAAAAGGAGTGTATATGATTGCTGATGATATGATAATAGCAGGAAAAACTTCTGAGGAACATGATCAGATTTTACAGCAGGTAATGGAGACAGCAAGGGCCAAAAACATCAGGTTCAACAAGGGAAAGATTCAGTTTCACAGTTTCTGTGAAATACATGGGAGTCGGGACATATAGTGACAGCTGAAGGTGTTAAGGCTGATGAGGAAAAGATAAAAGCAATTCGAGAAATGCCCCCTCCGCAAGAGAGACGGGGGGGGGGTCTTAGATTTTTAGGGATTGTTCTATATTTGGCAAAATTTATTCCCCAAGAGTCAGAGCTTACAGCACCTTTAAGGGCGTCACTGAAGAAGAATGTCATGTTTCAGTGGATGCCTGAACATCAGGCTGCATTTGAAAGGGTCAAACAACAACTGTGTCAGGCACCGGTGCTTCAATATTTTGATGTTGAAAAGCCAGTAATTGTTCAAGCTGATGCGTCAAAAAATGGATTAGGTGCTTGTTTGATGCAAGATGATATGCCAGTATTTTATGCATCCAGATCTCTTAGTCAGGCAGAACAAAATTATGCTCAAATAGAGAAGGAATTGTTAGCTGTGTTGTATGCAATGAAGAAATTCCATCAATATGTCTTTGGTAAGGAAGTATTAGTTCAGTCTGATCATAAACCACTAAAAGTAATTTTCAAAAAGCCAATTGGTGGTGCTCCAGCTCGTTTACAGCGTATGTTATTACAACTTCAAAGGTACCAACTTAACGTAGTGTATACTCCAGGGAAGTATATGTATTTAGCTGACACATTGTCCAGGGCTACCGTAGATCCTCCTAGCAATGATGAACAACAAGTAGAGGGGGAAAGAGTGATACATGAGTTGAGTACGATAGCAATGCATCCAGCAGGGGTTGCAGCTATAAAAGAGGCAACTGCGAAGGACGAACAGCTTCAGGTAGTGGTCACTTTTATAACACAGGGGTGGCCACAATATTACAGAGAAGTACCCTCAACAGAGAAGCCATTCCCTCCGATATGAAGAGGGTTATTCTCTATGAAGGAGAAAGGGTTGTTATTCCATTTGCCCAAAGGCAAGAAATGCTATCTCAGTTGCATGAATCCCATCAAGGTATTCAGAGGACTAAAGCAAGAGCAAAAGGCCTTATGTATTGGCCTGGTATGGGTAAGGATATTGAAATATGTATTGGGAATTGTTCTGTTTGTGCATATTATGCATCAAGGAATCAAAAAGAACCACTTATACCTCATGAGATACCTGAGCACAAAGCCTTCTCTAGAATTGACATGTTTTTCGTTTCTAAATCTTTGTCTCCAAAAATTAGAAAAGTGGAAACCTTACCGAAATCATACTCCGATCAAAACCCGATTTTCCAGAAAATAAGAAAGGAAAACTCAAAATTCAGATGGCAACTACAAGATTATCTACTAACCTGTCCAAAAATTGTTGAACAAGCCGGACAAGTACTTAAAAGCTATTTCTTAGAAAGCTTTAAAAAGATTACTGACATAAAGAGGGTTTAGGCTGCCAGCAAAGCAGTTGTTAGAGGCTTTTTAAATCAACAAACATCAAGAGGTACTAATCAGGAAAAGGGCCAGAAGAACACAAATTACTGACGAAATAGTTAAGAAGGAATTAATAATAATAATAAATAATAATAAAAATTTTATTTATATACCACCCATCTATAAAACCAGGGCAGTGTACAACAATCATAAAATACATAAAATACAATATACATAAACACCAATAAAAACACTCCAGAATTAAAACAAAATCCGAATAGTGAAAAGATTATAAGAGAAATTAGAATACTGCAGGAACAATATAATATGGAGAATGTGGAAGATTTGGCCAATATGATGAGAAACATAAGAAGGAAACAGTTTCAGAAAGCACATAAACCAGGAGGGTGGCTGGCCCAAAAACTATGTAAGAACAAAGAGAAAGAAATAATAAACAAGATTAATGATGGACAAAAAAATCTATACAGATTCAAAAGGCTTGAAACAAGCGACTTATGAATACTTGAAAGAGATCTTTCAGGCAAAAAAAACCCACGAGAAGAGAATTAGAACCGTACTTGAAAACAGGCTTCATCCCTGTCTTGAAGGAAGAACATATAGCTGAGTTGAATAGACATATATCCATCACAGAATTAAATGGCGCGATCCAAAGAGCAAAAAGCGGAAAGGCACTGGGTCTGGACGGCTTTACCGCTAGTTTTTATAAGACCTTCCAAAATGAAATCAACCAACCCCTTCTTGAAGTGATGAACTTGCTTAAACAAAAGATATGACCATAGCTTTGAACTAATAGGTCTTAAATATAATACTGTACTCTATAACACAATATAATGGGATTATTTATGAAGTAATAACAACCTACTCATTATTTTGTGTTTACTAAATTATACAGTCCTATTCTTACGTTTTATAAACTATCATTTGTCTATACTCTCCGATCTGCATGAACATGAACCTGTGGTATAAGACTAAGTTATGTTTTAAATTGGAATTGTGTAATTGTGCCAAAAGGAAGGAAGTGTGTCTCTTTGTGTGTCTTTTATGTCTCTTAACTGAGAGGGTTTTCGTATTACACAGCTCTGCTCCTTCTTGGGAACATGGGTTTTAACAGGGATCAGAAATGGGAGGATAGTTTTAATACAAGCCTTATTCTTCTTCTTCACAAACATTGGGCTTTGGCTTCTAAGAGGAGGATTGTCCCCCAAAAAAGTCAAAAGTAGCTCCTTTGGGAGGTTTTAAAAGTCTCCCCAGTTTTCTTATTAAGAGATTTTTATGCATGAAGGAAGCTGACAAACCAGACCATCTCATATTACCAATAATGAAAGAAACAAATATAGAAACAAACAAACAACAACAAAAAGAAGGATTAGACAGAAAAACAAAGTGCTTAGTTTTTGAAAGTAAAACCATTATTAAGAGGGTAAAAACCAGACTTGGGTGCTTCTACCCTTTTACAACTGGCTCAGGCTGTATCTGCACTGCAGAAATATTCCAGTTCGAAACTGCTTTAACTCTCCTGGCTCCTTCCTGTGGAATCCTGGGATTTCTAGTTTGTTGGGCACCAGAGATCCAGAGCCACCCCAAGGCAAGGCTCTCCAGGGCTCTCTTGGCCCTCCTTTGCTTGCGAATACTGACTCTCTCAGGGAGTCTCTATATTAGAGCATCAGGAAAACCTTTAGGTATTGTTAAGGTTGGGAAATCCTGTTTGGGTCACTTATGACTTTAGGGACCTTACATCCTCCATTATGGGTTTCCTGAAGGCCTCAAACTGCCAACTGTTAAGCACTGAGGTTGAGGTGGCCATTTTGTGTTCTGGCAGCCATTTTGTGGTCCAGCGGCCATTTTGAGACTGGCCCATTGTGACCTCAGTCTTATGCTCCTTACCTGAAGCATGGATACTGTCCCATTGTGATCTCAGGCTGATGCTCCTTGCCTGAAGCATTGATAGTGTCCCATTGTGATCTCAGTCTGATGCTCCTTACCTGAAGGGCTGAGACTGGCCCATTGTGAATTCAGGCTCATGCATCTTACCTAAATAACTGAGACTGGCCTATTGTGATCTCAGGCTTATCCTCCTTTCTCGAAGGATTTAGATGGGACAATTGTCACTTCAGACTGGTGCTCCATAATTGAAGGAATGAGAGTGGTCCATTAGCTCAGGCTGATGCTCGTTGCCTGAGAGATTGAAATTGGCCCATGGTGACTTCAGTCTGATGCTCCAAACCTGAAGGATTAAAATGAGACTATTGTGACGTCAGGCTGATGCTCCTTTCCTGAAGATTGAGACTGGCCCATTGTGACTTCAGCCTGAAGCACCTTCTCTGAAGGATGGAGGATGGCCCATTGTGACCTAAGGCTGATGCTCCTACCCTCATGCATTGAGTCTGCGCATTTTGATTTCAGGCTGATGCACCTTGCCTGAAGTATTCAGATGGCGCTATTGTGACTTCTTCAGGTTGCTGCTCCTTACCTTAAGCATTGAGACTGTCCCATTGTAATCTCAGAATCAGAGAATTAGAGAATCATAGAGTTGGAAGAGACCACTGGGGCCATCCAGTCCCCCCTGCCATGGAGGAACTCTCAATCAAAGCATAGTGAGAGATGGCCATCCAGCCTATATTTAAAAACCTCCAAGGAAGGAGACTCCAATACACTCTGAGGAAGGAGTGTGTCCCAATGTCCCTCCTAATGTTGAGCTGGAATCTCTTTTCCTGGAACTTGCATCCATTCCTCCGGTTCTTGTTCTCTGGAGCAGCAGAAAACAAGCTTGCTCCCTGCACAATATGGCATCCTTTCAAATATTTAAACAAGGCTATCATATCACCTTTTAACCTTCACTTCTCCAGGCTAAACATCCACAGTTCCCTAAGTCATTCCTCACAGGATATGGTTTCCAGACCCTTCACTATTTTAGTCGCCCTCCTTTTAACACACTCCAGTTTCTCAACATCCTTTTTTGAATTGTGGGGCCCAGAACTGGACACAGTATTCCAGGTGGGGCCTGACCAGAGCAGAGTGGCACTAATACTTAGCTTCATCTAGACCAGGGGTAGGCAATCTTTTTGAGCCGGGGAAACTGGGGGGGCCGAACAAAATTTTGAAATGTACGACACTTTTTTTTTAAAATGGAGGACACGCGGAAAAAATGATGATTTTTAAAAACTGTTAATATCAATGCATGTTTCTTAGACATGATAAAAATGGAGGACATTTGGCCTTATTCCTAGACAGATGGCAGAAATGTACTTCCGTTTCTGGCCAAACACCAGAAGAAGAGAAGGAAGAAGCAGAGGAGGAGGTACAGGAGAAGAAGAGGAGGAAGAAGAGGAGGAGGAAGAGGGGGAAAGGAGGAGGAGGAAGAAGAGGAAGTAGAGAGGAAGAAGAAGGGAAGAGGGGAAGAAGTGGAGGAGGAGATGAAGAAGAGGATGAAGAAGATGAAGAAGAAGGGGAGGAAGAGGAGAGGGAGGAGGAGTGGGGGCCCATGGTATATGCAGGGGATCCGTTCCGGCCCCCCCCCCCACGTATACTAAAATCCGTGTATGCTCAAGTCCACGCATGCCGACACTGGGGACAAAAGTCCCTCTCCTCCCCTCCCCAACTTTTTCCCTCCTCATCGCCATGGTCGGGGGAAACGCTGCGTGGCGGTGTTGGAGGCCAAGAGGCCTCCAGCCCACCATCTGGCCTTTCCGCAGAGGTGGCAGTGATTGCGGCGGTGGCAGCAAAGAGGAGGCGGAGGAGCAGCACCAGAGGCCTCCTCTCCACCTCGGCCTGCACGGCCCTGCTGCCTCCACCACGGAAGAGCCGGGTGGTGACCTGGAGGGCTTTTGGCCTCCAATAGCCCCACCGGGCCCTTGCGCCATGGCGGCAGTGGAGAGGAGGCCGAGGAAGCCTCTGGCACTGCTCCTCAGCCTCCTCTCCACTGCCAGCACACCTCTTGGCCTCCAGGAGCAACACCTGGCCTTTCCCCTGGCCTTGGCAACGAGGAGGCTGAGGTGGCGAAGCAGCAACACCAGAGGCCTCCTCAGCCTCCTCACCGCCACTGCTGGCACAAAAGAGCCAGGTTCGGGTGATGGAGGCCAAGAAGCCTCCAGCCCGGAACCCGGCCCTTGGGCAGAGGCAGAGGCGGCGACGGAGAGGAGGCGTCTGGCGCTCACCTCGTCCTCCTCTCCGCCGCCACCATCACCACAACAGGAGGTGCCGGTGGCGACGGCAGAGAGGAGTCTGAGGCTTGGCCTCCTCAAAGCCTCAGCTCCACTGTCGCCGCCAACACGAAAGGGCCAGGTGTAGCCTGGAGGCCTCTTGTCTAGATTGTTTCGTGTTTTTGTTTTATATACTGTTTAATAAATAATAATAATAAAATTTTTATTTATATCCCGCCCTTCCCACGATCAGGGCGGCTTACATCAGGTTAAAAACACAATCAGCATTTACACAATTTAAAATACACAAGCAGTAAAAAACCACAACAAACAAACAAAAAGCCCCATAGCCCAACCTCTTGGCCACGGAAGAGGAGGGAGGCCCACAGGGTTTTATTCGGCTAACTGCTATTAAGGGACATATCTTTGAGATTCTATGATATGAAACCTTTTGATAAATGAACAGGTATTGCACTCCTATATATACATATTATCAGACATAACTCCAGAGAATGTTAGCCTTTTGGATGCCATAAGGTTCCTCTCATTCTTCAGAGCAAGAAGCAACACCTCAGCTGCCTTCTAGAAGATAAAGCAAAAAGGCTCCCAAAAGAACTGAAGCCTTGGGCAAGTCTCACTCTCTCAGCCTCAGAGGATGGCCATGGGAAACCCACTCTGAAGAAACCTCCCAAGAAAACCCCTTCAGAGACTCCCATACGGTCACCATAAGACCTGGAAACAACTGGAAGGCAGACACCAAGAACAACATTGGGAAATAGGTGCAAGCCTTGCCTTGGGAAAGTGTAATGACTGGGCTCCAGTCAATGGAGGTCTTCTTCAGACAGTAAAGGGAGGTTTATGCAAATGCAGAATGACATCACTGCTATGGAAGGCTCTCTGGACCAATCAGAGAGCAAGATAAAAGATCTTCTGGAAGCTTCTGTGAGAAGGAGATATAAGGCCTGAGAGACCAAGAGACAGTTGGGGGAATTGTGTCGGTTGGAGATAGAGAGAGAGAGAGAGTTAAAGAGCGGATCTTGGAAGTTAGTCTCAGAATTGGACACTTGGGTTTATTTATTATTTTAATAGCTTTTATGAATTGAATATTATATATTTACAAATATTGTACCTGCAAGATTCTCAATATCTTGTAGGACTTATACAGTGCTACCTCGGGTTACGAAATTAATTCGTTCCGCCATTCCGTTCGTAACCCGATAATTTCGCAACCCGAAAAGGCTTTCCGTTAGCGCTGGAAAGCCTATAGCCGCGCTTCGCATTTGAATTTCGCGCCGAAACGCGCCGAAATGAATTTCGTAACCCGAAAAATATTTCGTAACCCGGAACAGTTTTTTCCAATCTAACTTTTTCGTATCCCGGAAATTTCGTAACGCGATCATTTCGTATCCCGAGGTACCACTGTATTTTAGTTATATTTTGTTATTTATAATAATAATATGTTTTATTTATATACCACTATTCCAAAGATCATAGCGGTGAACAGCAAATAAGCTAATTAGCAAGTAAGCTAATTTGCCCCCAACAGTCTGGGTACTCATTTTAGCTCCTTCCTCGGAAGGATACAAGCCTGAGTCGAGTTTGGGCCCTTTTGCTGGTCTGGAACTCACAACCTTGTGGTTTCGAGTTAATGGCTGCAGTAGAGGCATTTAACCACTGCACCACCAGGGCTCCTAATGAATATCTCCTTGGAGTATCTACTACTCAACAATCCTTTTATATGTGTTTTGGCTCAGTTGATGCTTGGGAAAATCAGTAAAGAAGGAGAAATAAGGTTCCTTAACTGGTCCCAGTGTAGGTTAAGGGAAATCCTTTTATAATTCACTGGATGATGGCAGCGTGATTTTAGGAATTTAAGGGTCTGCTGAGCTAAGATCCTTAATGTCTAAATGTCTAATTAACAATTTGTAATCCACTCTGATAGCCTTTTGGCAAAAGAGAGAGGGGTATTAAAATATTGTTGTTGTTGTTGTTGTTGTTGTTACAGTTTGGCTGCTTGGACCACCGGAGATCATCACATTGAGTCAGTTGGAAAAGCCCATCTCACTCCAGAAAATAAAGGTACTTGAGGAGTTTGCACTCTACGTCATTCTGTAATAATAGCTACAAAACTGATAATAGCATTTGGGACATTTAGTCTTTTAAAAACAAATACAGTATGGCAGATTTAAATGCTGCTTTAAAACCTCTTTCCATCTGCCAGCTTTGCTCTCGTTTTGGGGGGAAATGAGAAAGTGTTGGGAGGGAGGGACTACCAACAGAATTAGGAGATGCATTGCAGGCTATGGACAGTTTGTGGCCAAGTAAGGTCCAAAACACAGGACAGCAATAGTCCAGTTTGAGAGCGCTTTAATTGGCCTCGCCCAGTGCTAGGGAATCCTGGGAACTGGAGTTTATTGTGGCACCAGAGCTCTCTGATAGAGAAGGCTCAATGTTTCACAAACTACATTTCCCAGAATTCCCTAGCACTGAGCCAGGGCAGTTAAAGTGGTCCCAGTCCTGCAGCTGGACTGGCCTCCCTGAGCGGTCAAGACTTGAGCTGGGTTGTGGACGATGGGCACTGCTAATATTAATACTAATATCTTTCACTATTGATTGTAATTAAGGAGGGGATCAGGTTCCTCCTTTCAATAGCATCAGGAAAATATTTAGGTGTTGTTAAGGTTTGGAAATCCTGTTTGGGGACTTTTTGTGTTCTCACAGCCATTGGGTGCCATCAGGAAAACCTTTCTTTAGGATCGGAAATCCTGTTTGGGATCCCTTCCAACTTTGGGGCCCTTTCATCCTCCATTTTGAGTTCCCTGAAGGCCTCAAACTGCTATCTGCCAAGCACTGACGCAGAAGCAACCGTTTTACGTTCTGGGCTGGCGGCCGTTTTGTGTTCTGGCAGCCATTTTATGCTGCTTGTGACTGTTGGGAATAGTGTTCCGGAACCTTCTCTGAGGCCTCAGTTGAACAGAGGCCTCTCTTTCTCTCCTGAGGCTCCAGAGAGAGAAGGAGGCCAGGCTCCTTGGGCCAAAAGGAAGGAAGTGTGTCCCTTTGTTCCTCTGGCAATCCATTTTGGGGAGAAGGAAGGAAGGAAGCAAGGGGTCTGTGAGGGTCTTAGGAAGGGGAGGCAGGGGACCCTGGGCTTTGGGGGCCGGGAGAGAGAGGTGCGGAAAGAGACCCTCCCTTTTGGCCAAAGCTGGGGAGGGTCCACCGGTCCTTGCCTCCCCCTTTGGGAAAGGAGACCCCCTCAGCCCCCTGGACTCACTCCTGCCACTCATTCCTAGAATGGCTGGGACTCAGAAGAGTTTCCTAGGCATTGTCACCTTCTGCCCTCCATGGCCATTGGCACTGACCTTTCCCCATTGCCTTCCCTCCCTCAGCCCTTGGACCTCCTCCTCCTTCGCACTCAGAGCAACCCTTCTCTACGGCTGAGGAGACGGCCTCTGACCCAGGGAAGCTCCGGCCATAAAGGACTGCAGAAGAGCCCTTTCTGGGGCTGCTGGAATCAGGGTCTTTGTACTGAAGGTAGGCCTTTATTCCTGGAGCTGAAAGAGGGCCTTCGTTTAAATGTTTCAGTCCAGGATTGTGTAGAAAGGTTGCAGCTGAGAGACTGAATCCATGCTTTGCAGGCATAAAGCTCCAAATTCAGTCTGTGGCAGCACTGTCTTCCCAGAAGGTGGAAGGTGTGTCCAGAGCCCAGGCACACAGTGCTCCAGTGAGTCCTTGGTGTGGGGACTGTGTGTACATGTTATTTACTAGAGCTTTGTGAGATATTTTTTTCTCTGGGTTTACAAAATGACTTTACATAGGTCTTCACTTCCCAAAAATGAGCATAATCCAGGATGCAATCTTCACTCATAAACCTATATATTTATAGATTTTTGTTGTTTAAGTGCAACATATTCAGCAGTGTGCATCTTTTTTTAAAAATATATAAGGAAAAGTTAAGAAATTGTGATATTGATAATAGATCCATTCAGAAACAATGCACACAAATGTACATGCCTCAATTTCTGTGTGGCTTTAGCAAGCAGAGGGAGGAGGTACATACCTCATGTTCCTGCTATGAGTGACACACACAAACACACAAATATTGTAATTGTAAATTTGTAAATTGCTTTGATCTTTTTGGAAAGGTGGTATGTACATACATTTATTATTATTATTATTATATGATAAACACAGCAGTTAAGCTCAGAGATTTTTGTCATTTGTAAAAATGAAATGATTATTTTCACCAGTGTCTAAATGGGGAAGGTGCATAATGAGGGGACGCCATTGATCAGATCATTGAAGAAATACAGGTCTTATGTAGCCCAAGCGTCAGAGTTTCTCCACCTGGAATATAAATAATAGAATCAAAGAATCATAGAGTTGGAAGAGACCTCAAGGGCCATCCAGTCCAACCCCATTCTCCCATGCGGGAACTCTCAATCAAAACATCCCTGACAGATGGCCACCCAGCCTCTGCTTAAAGACCTCAAAGGAAGCAGACTCCACTGCACTCCAAGGAGGGCGTTTGTTCCACTGTCGAACAGACCTTACTGTCAGGAAGTTCCTCCTAATGTTGAGGTGGAATTTCTTTCCTGTAGCTTGCATCCATTGTTCTGGGTCCTGTTCTCTGGAGCATCAGAAAACAAGCTTGCTCCCTCCTCTATATGACATCCCTTCAAAAATTGAAACACAGCTATCATATCACCTGTTAACTTTCTCTTCTTCAGGCTAAACATCCCCAGCTCCCTAAGTCATTCCTCATAGGGCATGGTTTCCAAATCCTGCACCACTTTAGTTGCCTTCCTTTGGACACACTCCAGTTTCTCAACATCCTTTTTGAATTGTGGTGCCCAGAACTGGAAAAAATGTTCCAATTGGGACCTGACCAGAGCAGAATAGAGTGGCACCATTACTTCCCTTGATCTAGACATTATACTTCTATTGATGCAGCCCAAAATCACTTCTTTGCAAGAATGACATGGGGAACCTTACTGAAATCAAGATATACTATATCCATAGCATTCCCTTCAGCTACCAAGGCCTTACTGAAATCAAGATATACTATATCCATAGCATTCCCTTCATCTTCCAGGATCATCTAGCAAAATTAGATGGATCAGGCATGACTTCTTTCTCTGAAACTAATATTGACTTTTAATGATTATGGCATTGCTTTCTAGATGTTCACAAACTCTCTGTTTAATGATCTGCTCTTTAATCTTTCCATAAAGAAGGTGGTCTTCCTCCTCCTCCTCTTCCTCTGCAGGAAAGAGAAATCAAATTCTCATCAATGATGATGACGCAGCATGGAAAAATTAACATTCCTGCCTTTAAAGTCTTTTTTTAAAATAATTTTTATTGAAACTAAAGTACATATAATGAATTTTATACAATGCATAATTTTGTATATATATTTTCTACATTCTATTGCAACTTATTGGAATTTAAAGTCTGAGGAGGCCTGAATCCTGTTGGTTAAACCTAGCGTAGACTGACTAAACCCATAATTGACTGGTGAGTCAATCTATAGATAAATCAAAGAGACTGAGTGATTCTACTCTGACTAACTATAGGATTGGATACAGGCTAAGATTTAGTCCTACTTGTGGCTAGATCAGGACATTTCCAAGCCAAGATGGCCAGGCAACAGTGTGGAAAATAGGCACTCTCCACATGGGCAGAGACACTCTCAGAATTGTGACTTCTCTGCATGCAGAAGGCTGCCATGGGAATTGGTTGTTCCCTTCCCATCAGCTCAATCCTCTGGTGCCCCCTCCCCCCCCCCGATCCTGGGAGGAGAGCTGGATCCCATGGAAGGGGGGCAACCAGAGAAGAGAGAGCTCCTTTCCTGCCCTGCTTGACCAGGGAACTCCCTGGGAGATGGAGGGCAACTGCTTTGGCCAATGGGAGAATGGGAGGCCACTAGGCCACAAAGCCTGACCCAGTAGAAGCCTCTATGCTCCAGTGTTGCTCCGTGAGGAATTGGGATAGGAAGCAAATGCCCACCTCTGCATTGGCCCAACGGAGGCATATGTCATCTGCGTGTGTCACCATCAGGATGCTGTTCTCTGTGTCTTTGAGTGCTGCAGGGTTTCTTGCCAAGCCAATCCTAACCCTGGGCCCTTTTCTCAGGACCTTCATCTCGGCCTCCTTGTACACGGCTTTGGGCCTCTCTTGCTGGAAGTGACCGAAGTGCAGGACCCCTCTGCAGATCTGATTACCAACACAGAGGCCAAGCGGAGGGAGTTGGGCTCCAAGAGAAGGAGGCTGCCGAGGTACAACAACTCTTTGGTGAGTCACTATTCTATTAGCTTCATCTGTGTCACTGCTGGGCCAGTTTATGAAAGGAAGCAAATACAATACTGTCTGAGTTTGGCAGAGACAGTCCTGGTTAATCCTCTGTCATCCCAATATTCTGAGAGCTTTTAAAATGTCCTGGTTTCTCTCTTCTCCTCCCACTTTACCAATTCTTCAGCTCATTTCAATTTCTGCATAATGATTGCCAAGGAGTTTGCAGCCCATCAACTCAATAGTGGGGGTTGGAGAAGAAAGAAGGGGGCAGGGACTTTGCTAGGAGTCTGAGGCAAAAACAAACTGTTGTGCCCTTTCCCACTTCTGTGATCTTCTTCATAAACAACTTTGTCCATCGTCACCACTTTCTGCTGTTGCTTGTTCACATATGTCTTGTTTTTTCCATCTGTGAAATGTTGGGGGATATGGGAGAATGTCTCTGGATCTAAATTGGGGGTGGCTCCGTGGCCCTGAAGCTCCCAGTGCTCCCCAGAACTGCTTTTTAAAAATGACATTCGCCTCTGAAATTTGGCAACAAATGGCTAAATGCATTATACTCTTTGGAAGCCAAATGTACTATACGTGTTGGGATGGTCAGTATCCTAATCCATCATCAATATGCCAGCCGTGGTCTAAATTATATTGTATATTACATTGAAAGAATTTGAGACAAACTGGATTTCAAAGGCAGTAGCTTTTCTGTTCCTAACAGAATTTAAAGTTTATTTCCTGGACTAAATTCTGAGGTGATCAAATATTTTTTGGGATGCATCATGTGCTTCTCCTTCCACTTTTATTAGTCATTCTCTGGATGAGGGCTATTTCCTATTGCAGGTGACCTTTGCGGATGTGGCGGTATATTTCACTGAGGAGGAATGGAAACTGCTGACGAAGAAGCAGAGACTTATGTACAAGGATGTTATGATGGAGAATTACGAGAATGTGGCCTCTGTGGGTAAGGAAGCTGAATTCATTGCCTTTTCTATGAAGATTAAGTGCCCTTTCATCATGGCACTATGATTCCATTTTAGAATTATAGAATCAAATACTTTAAACAGATAACTAGGACCATCTAGTTCAACCCCTTGCCATGCAGGAATACACATTGAAAGCATCACCAACAGATGGCCATCTAGCCTTTGTTTAAAGACCTTTAAAGACCTTCAAAGAAGGAGCGCTTTAGAAATTAATAATAATAACAATAACAACAACAACAACAACAACAACAATGAGATGCCAGCATGCTCTGAGGGAGTATATTCCACTGTTGAATAGCTCTTACTGTCAGGAAGTTCCTCCTAATGTTTTGGTGGAACCTCTTTTCCTGTCCTTTGCTTTAGAGCAGCAGAAAGCAAGCTTGCTCCATCCTCAGTATCTCTTCAAATATTTGAACAGGGCTATCCACTCTTAACCTTCTCTTCTCCAGGCTAAACATTCCCAGATCCCTAAACCACTCCTCATAGGGCTTGATGGTTTCCAAACCCTTCACCATTTTCATTGCTCCCCTTTGGATAAACTCCAGCTTCTCAACATCCTTTCTGAATTGTGATGACCAGAAGTGGACATGTGAGGGTCTGACCAAAGTAGAACAGAATTACACTATTACTTCCCTTAATCTATAACACAGAATCAAAGAGTTGAAAGAAACTAGAAAGGCCATCCAGTCCAACCCCTGCCATAACACTATACCCATATTTATGTAGCCTAGAATCACATTAGCCTTTTTAACTGCTGCATCCAACTGTTGACCCAGGTTCAAGTTGTGGTCTACCAGGATCCTAGATCCCTTTCACACATAGTTTGTCGTAGCAGCTTTCTGTGAAATCTTGGAATTTGTAGTTTAGTGAGTCACTATTGCTCTCAACTTTCTAAGGATTCTAAATATCCTATCCTAAACTGTCAATTATGGGATTTTGTGGGAAGGAACCATGGCGATAAATGCTTTTTGACTCCAAAAGCTCCTCAGCCCATCCCTGACCAAGTTTCCTGGCTTTTTTGGCCCGTTTTCAAGCCTTTTGAGACTCTGGAGAGACTTCTTGGGTAAAATCCCTCTGTTGGCCCTGCAATGGCTTAGAGAACAAGGGCAATGTTCTCTAATGTGTCTTTTCCTACCTGAGCTTGCTTAGTTTCATGGTTGATTCAAGAGGCCCCTTGTTACCCAGAATGCTGGAGTCTGGGGAGGACACCCACAAGTGCTATGCTTTAGGGGAATTTGTTACTTAGCTGAAAGGAGATATATAGTTTGGTTGGGGCAAGAGCGACCTTGGGATTCAGCTTAACTAGACCAGGCCTGGAAGCACACAGAACTCCAAAGGCATTTGAAATATTTTTTTATTGAGGGGAAAAGCATAACACACACACACACATAAGTGTTCACACCCACACACACAAGAACTAGATAACAGGTTGGAGTGGTCAAGAGATGTAAGACTTTCATAATAGTCATACTTTACCTAGGTGGATCTTGATTCCAGTTGCTGAGGGTTCAAAATGAGAAGAGAAGTCAGGAGCTCATGAGACAAGTGGGGTTGGCGACTGCATTGAGGTGCTTAGCCATGTAAACCGACAGACTGTCTATCTGTAACTGGACTGAAGTCACAGAATAGACAGTCAGGCTGTAACTGTTGCTTGGGGGCAGAAACGAGTGTCCAAAAGGGTTTAAATTGCCTTAGAATGTGTCCTGGGGGGGAAGAATGGTCTGAAACCAAATTGAATGCAATGGGTGCTTGGAGCAAATAAATCAGACAAAAAGGATTAGCACACTGGCTCTCAGTCCTTCTTGGCTCTGAATTCCTATCATGTTCACAAGCCAATATACAGCACAATCTCAGGGTGACACTCCCAGATGCAGCTCAACAATAACTTAGCAGAGTACAGAAGCAAATACCAGATATAGATATTGACAATGCACTGATGAGTAAGGATACAATCGCTCCATGGATTTAGGGGCATAAGCAGCAGGATCATGCTTGGCTTACTCACAGCAAATTTATTAATTTAATCTCAAATAAGGAGGGTTTAATGAGGGCTAAATCCTGGGTTAACACCCTCCTCTCTTAACTCTGATTTTCAATCTTATCTATCATTGTCCTTCTTTGCAGAAGAATATTTGAGTCATGAGAGAGTCAACAGAGGAAAGAAGTCACATAACTGCCAGCATTGTGGCAAACGTTTGGCTTACAAGTCTATCCTTGTCATACATCAGAGAATCCACACCGGAGAGAAGCCGTACAAATGCCAGCATTGTGGGAAATGTTTTTCTACGAAGTCAGTCCAAGTGACCCATCAGAGAGTCCACACAGGAGAGAAGCCGTACAAATGCCAGCATTGTGGGAAATGTTTTTCCTCGAAGTCACACCTAGTGACACACCAGACAATCCACACAGGAGAGAAGCTATACAAATGCCAGCATTGTGGGAAATGTTTTTATTTGAAGTCAGATCTCATGAGACATCAGAGAGTCCACACCGGAGAGAAGCCATACAAATGCCAGCATTGTGGGAAATGTTTTTCTTCGAAGTCATACCTAATGATACATCAGAAAGGCCACACAAGGGAGAATCCATACAAATGCCAGCATTGTGGGAAGTGTTTTGCCTCCAAGTCAGCCCTTGTCATGCATTGGAGAGTCCACACAGGAGCGAAGCCATACAAATGCCAGCATTGTGGACAATGTTTTGCTCAGAAGTCAAACCTAGTGAAACATCAAAGAGTCCACACAGCAGCAAAGCCATACAAATGCCAGCATTGTGAGAAATGTTTTTCATTGAAATCAAACCTAGTGACACATCAGAGACTCCACACTGGAGAGAAGCCATACAAATGCCAGCATTGTAGGAAATGTTTTTCATTGAAATCAAACCTAGTGACACATCAGAGAGTCCACACAGGAGAGAAGCAACACAAATCCCAGCAGTGAACTATTAGGAAGGATCAAATTAGGGGAATTTTAATTCGCTCAAATTTAGCCAAGAGGTGGCCCTAACAACGCCACATGCCAGGATTGGGTCCCTATGTGTACACCAGCAGTCGCCTAGTCCACCCCCAAGAGAAAGAGACTCTGATACCAGTTAGGTGCAATTAATCTAATAACATTTATTAAAGCGCAAATAAAACCACAGCAAAAGAGGACACACTGTCACACACACACATTCAATGTTACAGCAGGGGAGGGGTGAGTTCGGGAGATAGGTTGAGAAGGAGAGGCACCACTAGGGAATACTACCTTAGACGTCTTCTCCTGAAATCGGATGCAGCTTGGATGGACTGTGGTACACGGCCGCAGGAACGAGGGAAGTGAGGCCGCGGAGGCTTAAGAGCTGAGTTCAAGCGGGCGAAAGCTAACTTGCAACTCAATAATAGTGAGAGCTTGGCTTAGCTCAGTGCTTTCAGCGGAACACAAGGCTCAGAGAACTCAGGCTCAAACCAATTAATGCATCAAAAGCCCAAAGAAGGCTCGAAAACTCAGGGTTTATATAGGGCTGAACATATCACAAGGCTATGAGACTTGCTAGACAAAGGCGTTGGTTGCATGGGCTTTGTTAAGCCAAGAGCAAGCAATGAGTTGCACATTGCACTAGGTCTGGACACAATTTGGAAGGGCAGCCACCTTGATTGAGGAGCCGTTAAGCTGATCACTGGCTCATTAAAGAGGAAGCCAAAGCTCTTGTCTTCCTTGGACTAGCAGGGGCGAATCTGGCTTGGCGACTCCAAGACTTCCTGTGGAAGTTCCCAATATTAGATCTTTCCCTAAGGCTCTGCCTTTGCAGGGCAAGATGCCTACCTGGTCCCTCTGCTCTCAGGTTAATGGCGGGTCCTCTATGGGGTCAGTCAGGGCTCATATCACAGGCCGCATGTACCCAAAATTTTGTATAAATCCAAACTTGGTAACAGAACTAACATTATTTTTGTCAATAAGGAATACCAAAAATACATTTTCAGTCCAGCAGTGCTAAGAAAGGGCCTTGTGATTGTGTTTGTAAGGTTTGTCTGTCCATATGTCTGTTTATGTTTTAAAGTTGTATTTTGTTAAGTTTAGATATAAATTGCTATAGCTACAGATAGTTCCTTTGGGTTGTAAATTTAGCTGGGGATTATGGGTTGTGGTATAGGTTAACTAGATGGGAGGCTGGGATTTGTTGTAGCTGTCTAGTATAGTTATGGAAACGATAGATTTTGCAATGTTTGAGATGTTGGGTGAAGAAAGTTGGAGGCTGATATTAACAGAAAGGGGTCTAGTTTCTGGGAATCTCACAGAAGGCCTTGTTTTCTGTGGGGCAGAGACTGTGGGAATTGGAGGTGGGGCCTTGGTTTGGAAGAGGGGGGAGTTTTAGGTTTGGGGGTTTTAATGTAGTTTGCTTGGAATTGGCAGTTCTGGCTTAAACACTGAATTTCTGACTCTGTGTTCTCAATAAAATTCTTTGTTGTTTCAATACACTTTGATGAACAGAAGTTCTGCATTTGCACAAAACTGACCCTTTCTTCTCTCCTCAGTTCTCAGCTCCATTTCCAGCTATAAGAACAGCAGAGGCAAACACACACACACACACACACACAAATACATAGGATACACAAAGAGAGCTTTAGTTCCAAAGCAGAGCCTTCCTTTCCTGCCTTTACCTCCTGAGTCAAGCTCTGCACCTTGGGCTCCATTGCAGTCTCCTCAAAGAAAGAAAGGAGGGAAGGAAGGGGAGGCCACTGAACCCCCAGCGCATACCTTCCTTTCCAGCAAAGGCCTTAGCAGAATAAGCAGCAGCAGCTAGGCCCTGGCAATCCCTGCGCATGCTGAGGAAGGGCTTTGACAGGGATGTTATGGTCGCCCAAGACCAAAAGCCTAGTCGACTCCAGCAGCAGCTCAGACACCAGTTGTGTCAGCTTGGCTAGTGAGTCTGTTAAGGAACGGGGTGGACGGTAAACCAACAGAATCCCCGTACTTTCCCTAGTCTTTAAGCTGAGGTAAATACATTTGATATGGTCGATCATACGGATAGGTATCTTGCTCAATGCAAGATTGTCTTTATGGACCAAAGGCACTCCCCTTACCTGCTCACTGACGGAGAACCCGGCTGGTAAGGCCTGATCCCAGGAGGCTGAGCTGTCATCACCAGCTCCATGAAACAAGCCAGGTCAACCTCTTGGTCCAGCAGGAGATCATGGACTATGTGTGTTTTATTTTTGACTGACCTGGCATTACACAAGAGCAGGGAAAGGTTCTGAGGCTGGTTTGGTATGCTCTCCAGCTCTTTTGGGATAGCAGGGTGAATGGAAGGGGAGAGAGATATCTGTCAGGGTCCTAATTGCAGCCCCTCTTACAACACAAAAGGCAGTACTTTGAAAAAGGAACAGCTTTTATTGAAGAAGAAGATACATGTAATAGAAGTGACATTTTTGTCAGGAATTAAAGAAAGTATAACGATATCCCTTTTATAACCATATGAATCCACCCCTCTCCATTTACCATAAAGCTAATTAATTGGGTAGCCTTTTCCCGCACAGCGTTCTCCCGCCCTTTTCTGCGCATTGTCCTCCCATCCGGGATTCTGTCAGCTTTCCTAAAAGCAATTAAGCTCTCATGTGCCTTTTCTCAACCACTGCACCAGTGGCCTTGGACCACAGAACTCAGCCCCACAACAGTTTTCATTAACATTATGGCTTAACAATATATATAGCTATCTAGAATATAAAACCCTATCAATCTCCACATAATATACCATATGAAAATATAATAAACATAAACCCATAGCAATATAATATAATATAAAAATATCCATAACTCTCTAGGTTCTCCCTCCTTTTCCAGAAACCAGTCTTTTAAACTCAAGCCTCTGTTAGAAGAGTGATTCCCACACATTCCAATCCTAGCAAAGAAGCACATTCTTTAGCCATGATCTCTCTACCTCTTTCTAGTATCTTCTGTTAAAGCACATATAAAAATATATTATTTTAACCCACCATAAATCCCATCTATCTTAACTCTAATCTAAACCTAAAACTATAACCCTTCTGGCATGAATCCCTAAATGAATAAATGCATGAATAAAGGGATTCATGACATATTGCGACCTCAGGCTGACGCTCCTTACCTTCAGCAATGTGATAGGACCATTGTGAATTTAGGCTAATGATGCTTACCTGAAGGTTTGAGACGTAACCATTGGAACCTGAGGCTGATGCTCCTTGTCTGAAACATTGAAAATGGCCCATTGTGACTTCAATCTGATGCTCCTTACCTGAATAATTGAGACAGTACTAATGTGACTTCAGGGTGGTGCTCTTTACCTGAAGGATTCAGACTGAACCATTGCAACCTCAGGCTGATGTTCCTTGCCTGAAAGAGTAAGATGGGAGAATTGTGACTTCAGACTGGTGCTGTATACCTGAAGGATTGAGAAAGGTCCATTGCATGTCAGAACTAGTGTATAAGAGTTCTGTCATAAAGGGTAAAAATATTAGGGTTTGATTATTAAAGTAGGAGATATAGTTGTAGTTCATTGTAGGTAGTGTAGAGTGATGGGTTATAGAAAGCACGTCATGTAAAATGATATAAGGACAGATGGCTTTAGATGAAGGAGGGCGTTTGGAGAGGGGATGGGGTTGCAGCTGTAGATGGTTATCAAGGAGGAGTGAAGCTGGCTTGGGAACACCACTCTTCAAGGTGAGTCTGTCTGGGAGAAGGGAAGGGAAGTATAGACAACCTTGGTATCTATGCAACCTTCGCTTGTGTTGCTTTAGCTTGAGAATTGGGGGCTGGCTTAGGGAGGGGTTGAGCAAGTTCCTTTGGACTTCAGACTTTGCAAAAAGGTGTTAATGGATGTTTCTGCCTGGATTCATCAATAAAGCTTCTTTTGTTTTATTTTTTGAGCACAGGACTGACTCCAGATCTCACCGTTTGCAAAGTCTCACAGTTTTAACTCCAATGGAGACCCAGGAACAAGAAGAGTCCTTGGAGAACCCGGTGGTTCTTGAGAGTCCAGTGGTGGAGGAGCAGGTGCCTTCTTCAGAGGAACTAGGGGCCAAGCCCAAGACTGGGAAACCTCCTGAAGCTCACACCATCCAGGCCACCACTGGAGGATTTGGGTTTCCAGCCCCAGACTGGGGAAAGGAAGGCCGTCGGGGGGCAGAGAGACAGCCTGGGACCTGGCAGCAGAGGAGTCGCTTGATAGCCGCTCCAGGACAGAAAAAACCCAGGTAGACGTTTATCGAATGGAGGAAGACATAAAGGTGTTAAAGGACCTTATGAAGTGGATGGTGCCCAACTTAAAGATGCGGAGGAAGAAGATGCCAGAGGTGAACCGAGGGCAGCTGATGCTCCTTGCCTGAAGCATTGACACTGTCCCATAGTAACTTCAGGCTCATGCTCCTTACCTGAAAGATTGGGATGAGACTATTGTGACTCAAGGCCTGTGCTCCTTACCTTACCTGAAGGATTGACACTGGCCCATTGCAACCTCAGGCTGATTCTCCATGCCTGAAGGATTGAGACGGGACTATTACGAGTTCAGGCTGGTGCTCCTTACCTGAAGGATTGAGATGATACTGTTGTAACTTGAAGGTGGAGCTCTTTACCTGAACTATTTAAAGTGGCCCTTTGCAACCTCAGGCTGAAGCATTGAGACTGTCCCATTGTGATCTCAGAATCATAGACTCATAGAGTCCTAGAGCTGGAAGAGACCACTAGGACCATCCAGTCCACCCCTGCCATGCAGGAACTCTCAATCAAAGCATCCAGCTTCTGTTTAAAGTTGTCCAGGGAAGGAGAATCCTCCACACTCCTAGGAAGGAGTATGTTTCACTGTCCAACAGCTCTTATTGTCAGTTCCTTCCTCCTAATGTTGAGGTGGAAGCGCTTTTCCTGGAGCTCACATCCATTGTTCCAGGTCCTGTTCTCTGGAGCAGCAGGAAACAATCTTGCTCCCTTCTCAATATGACATCCCTTCAAATATTTAAACAGGGCTGTCATATTACCTCTTAAATTTCTCTTCTCCAGGATAAACATCCCCAGCTCCCTGAGTCTTTCCTCATAGCGCATGGTTTCCAGACCCTTCACCATTTCAGTCTGACTCCTTTGGACATGCTCCAGTTTCTCAAGATCCTTTTTGAAATGTGGGGCCCAGAACTAGACACAGTATTTTAGGTGGGGCCTGACCAGAGTAGAATAGAGTGGCACTATTACTTCCCTTGATCTAGACACTAGACGTCTATTGATGCAGCCTAAAATCGCATTGGCCTTTTTAGCTGCCGCATTACACTGTTGTCTCATGTTCAGCTTGTGGTGTACTTGAACTCCTAGATCCATTTCATACGTATTTTCATTCAGCCAGGTGACCTCCATCCTGTATCTGTGCATTTCATTTTTCTGCCCTTAATGCAGTAGCTTACATTTCTCCGTGTCGAATTTCATTCTTTTAGATTTGGCCCAGTTTTCTAGTCTGTTCAGGTCATTTTGAATTTTGATCCTGTCCTCTGGGGTTTTAGCTACGCCTCCTAATTTGGTGCCATCTGCAAATTTGATAAATATGACCCCAATTCTGTCATCCAATCCTTGATAAAGATGTTGAATAGCACTGGGCCCAGGACAGAACCCCACTGGACATCCCACTGGTCACTTCTCTCCAGGATGAAAAGGAGCCATTGTTGAATATCCTTTGGGTTTGGCCAGTTAACCAATTATAAATTCATGTAAGTTTCCTTGTCCAGCTTGGTTCATGCTTTTTTAAATTTATTTTATATATTCAAACATTACAAACACTAAAATTCCATAAAATAAATCATCTATTACTACTATTTTTAAATCTGCGATGTATATTGTTATCCCTATTCCTTTCTTCATCGACACTTCCTTAGGCACACTCCAAAAATCCAATACATTCTTATCATTACCTACTAGCTCTTATCTTTTCTCGATATTTTATGGAAGTATAATATCTTATGGGATACATTTTTACTAGGTTTCAGGAACTTTTCCATTTTAGATCATCTTTTCTTAAATTAATTCCACTTGCTCCTCGGTGCTTAAAAAACGACCCCTTATCGTTTCCATGGATCCCATTCTTTATTGAATTTATCCATTGAGTTCCCCCTTAGGATCGTAGTCAACTTGTCCAATTTGTAGAAATCCATGACCCTTAGTCTTCTATCGTTGGGATTTGTTCCGATTTCCAATATTTAACAAATAGTATTCTTGCTGCGACTATCAAGTAAAACAACAATTTCTCCTTTCCCTTTTCCATATCAAGAGTGTCTGTTACATTCAAAAGATACATTTTGGGTTTGGTGTTTTCTGTAGTTTCCACAATTTTACCAATTTCCTTATGAATTATCTTCCAAAACTCTTTAGATTTTATACAGCCCCACCAACAATGTACGTATGTTCCTACTTTCTTATTACATTTCCAACACTTATTGTTTTTCCCCTTAAACATTTTCTAAATTTTATATGGTGTTAAATACCATCTGTACATGGTTTTGTAAACATTTTCTTTCACTGCCACACATGGTGTATACTTTAATTTTCACCTGCCATAATTTTCCCCATGTTTTTGTTTTATATACTGTTTAATTTGGTTAACTACTATTAGTGCATTGCCAAGAGTGGCCACCAGATGGCGCTCCAGGATAGAAGTTGGTGAGAAGCCCAAGGAGGCTGCAGTGCCCTGAGTATCCACAAGAGGGCGGCGCTGTATTAGGAATGTTCTTTATTGATAAAACCAAAGTCTATGGGGATTAATGTGATTTTCCCATTGGCTCCCCATTCCTTAGGGGGCGTGGCCTCCTTCCCTTTACCTGGATCTTCCTCCACTCCCATTGGCTGCCTATCCCCCCCCCTCGGTTGCCCTGAAAGTGAAAGGACCACCGGAAGGAAATAGGGGGAAATGCAGCGCTGCATCATGGGAAATTTGCAACCGGGGGGTTTGCGGTGGTGAAACAGAGCAGAAGCGAAGCTGTATTCCACACCAGACCAATTCAGAGTGGAATCGGAGTGAGTTTGGAAGCGGTTTCTGTGAATTCACTTGTTACCGATTTCGCCAAAATGAGGGGTCACTTTGGAATCACTGCGGAATCCCCACAGAAGGAGCCCCCATAGAAAGGAATCACATTTGATAGCACTCACGTTGTCGCCTGAATTCGCATCGTTGGACCCGCAGTGGCTTCGGATCTGAGCTGCAAAGAGCTGCAAAACCCTCCGTGTGATAAACACAGTCTTTGAGATTTCACAAGGCTCTGTGGTTTTGGGAACAAGAAGCTAATGGCAAAATCCAAGTTGGCTTTTTGGGGATAGACTGAGATGCAGAATCTGTGGATCCTGAGAGCTGACTGTGAAATGTTAAAAAGCAGTTGAAATCATCCTATTAAGAAAAATGTAACCCATGTAAAATTGGACTCATGGAGAAGTGGTCAGATGGAACCAAAGAGAATGTGTTTCTTTGGTTGGTTTCCCTGGAAAGAACTGAGAATCTTGGCCAAGGTGGGAGTTGAGTCAGTTGAGGCTGAGAGAAGGAGGAGAGACCTCAGGACAAGAGCATTTCTCTGGGTTAGTTTGCCTGTTTCCTAGTTTATGTTAGTGTTTTGAGTACTGTCTTTCTTACAGTGGAACTTACTCCTGCTTTGTGAAGGCATCACAATTTGGACTGGTTGTTCTCACCTGAAAGCATCCTTCTTATTCATTCATTGCTATTGTACATTCATTGAACTGTATGATTGTGTTATTAAATTTCATCCCACCTTTCTCCCATGGGTGGGTCTCAAGGTGGATTAGGATACAAAATAAAGGTTGAACAAAAGCGTTGATTAAAAAAGACATACTAGTAAAATAAGGATACTGCTATTCCTTCAGTTGGAAGTTCATTCTCTAAGATCTGCAAGGGATAATCTACAAATGTTAACTGGGAGGGAAAGAGGACATTGGAGGACAATGGCTTGGAGTTATATCACATAGACAATAGTGAATGGAGACTTCCATGTTAGTGGGTTGGTGAATCTGCTCTGTCTTTTAGTCTGAGCTCTCTCTGGTACAGTACTGACTCTATTTTGGAAATGGGCTCCAGCCCCATGGAGGAAAACCTGGAGGAAATTCAATGCCCCAATAATATGGAAGTCACAGTCTGGCAAAGTTTACATGGACTGTGTGAAATGTGGTTTTTGTTTTGCTGTTGTCTGTCCTGAATTTCCCATCTCCACTAAATGACCCCAAGATCAAGCAAGAAGAGAGAAGGAGAAAACTGTGTCTCCTTCCACTTTCTCAACTCCATTTAGAAATGTATGAATGTCTTCCATGGCCATGTTTAGTCACAGTTTTGCTCCTTAAAAACACAAGGCTTGTAATCTTTCACAGAAGACATATTATTTGGGAGGCAGTTCAGGAAAAATCCTACCAGGAAGGTGCCCTCAATTTCTTTTCTAGGTATATAGGATGCTGGGCTTTTTCATCCACAGTTTTATGGTGGAGGTGGCCTATGACAAACCTCCTTTGAACACAGACTAATGAAGAACTGCCTTCAACTTGACCACTAGCGAACCTGTTAAAAGTGTACATGATGAAGAGAGTTCTGCCTGATATTTCCTATGATGCTTCTTCTGAGCTTCACTTAATTTGCTCAGGTAAAATTGTATTTATTTGTTAGACTGTTCTTATCCTTTAAAAAAAAAATCTTCTCCAGACAAAGGACTTGGAAAGAAGAAAGGTCCCTCCACAAAATTTTCTGGCCTTAAGATGAATGACAAAGGCATCATGCGAAATGAAGAAGAGATGTCAATCGTGAACCAGACAATTCTTTCTGACCCAGAGGAAGGGAGCCAAGTGAGTCTGGGACACTTTCATGCAATAGGTTCTTGGCCTTAGGAGAAAAGCCGCAATATGGAAAAGGGGCACCACCTCATCTTTCTACTCTTTGTTCAAATGGACAGGTTTTCTCTGACCTACGGAGTCAAAGCAGCCCATTTGGATGTTGGATGCGGATTGGAGGATGACTCACATTTTCCTCTGGGATCTTACTGGCATGGCTCCAGGAACATGGATCTCATAGAATCAGAGGATGACCTGGAGCTAACTGACAAGGTACAGAAGAAGCCTATGCACTTTCCATGGTGTTTTAGAGTTCGGCAGCGTGTTCGCATCTGGCTGTCTTGCAAAGAGAGTTAGTTATTCCTCCCCACTGAGAATTTATCCCTAAAGTAATGGAGGCCAGGGCAGGGCAACATTAAATCCACCCCAAACTTTTTACTGTACTCTCTTCCCCCGAATAAATTCAATGCCTTGGACAGTCAAATTAAATCCAACATGGATTCACTGTCCCACTAAGATGGAAGCCACTAAGGGGCTTAGACATAATGGGACACAGATCTTTGTCTTTAGTGAGAGCCGTTCAATGAATTTTATGAGGCAAGTCAGGTTTATGTACATACCACCTTTCTACTGTAACAGTGAACAGTGACCAAATTATCAATGGGGAATTTAATTAGCTCAGGGTCAGAAGAGGAGGCCTGTTGCTACACCTCAGGGATCACCCCTTCGATTTGTATACCAGGAACTAGAAATCCAGAAATGAGGCAGAGGCTCTAAGTACAATCAATGTCTCTTTTATTGGAAACGGGGGCTCAAACACACAGAGACACATACGCGCATGCATTCATAGAAGGCTCAGGAAATAATGTAGTAGATGTGGGATAGATAATAGGCTTTTCTCATGGTAATACTCACCTGATGTAGAGGTTCTATCTTGGGAAGTCCAATTTGTGTGAGGGTTTGTAAGTCTGCTTAATATTTAAGGCTTAGCAGACCAGGTCAGAGCGACTCTGACTTCAAACTGACATAGATGTTGGCTGCAAAGTGACCTGAGACTGACCTGGGTGATGGAGGCAGCTGAGAGTGGCTGGCAGCAGCACATCCCTAAATTTAGGAGACCTTTTAAGGGTTTAACAGGGTCTCTAGACAAAGGGCAATCACTCTGAAACTGTTTGAAGTGTATTTCACATCTTAGGTCCATGTTTTGATCTCACCAAATGTTTCTGCTAGAGTAGGGACCCAAATGGCTATGCAAATGCCATTCCTTTGATTCAAATGGCTCCCCCTCAATCATAAGAGAGAAACACTTCCTTAAGACATCTGCCTGATAGCAGCTAAGCAGCTCCTCTCATGATCTCACCCATCTTCAGAGCTGGGAAAGGAAATTCGTTTACATATCAAAACCCATGGCTTCCCCTTGTTTCAGTGGGAACCTGTTATTTGGATCCCATGCTAGGGCCATACAGCTACTCAGGTCAAGATGCACTTTTGATATCAAGGTGCAGGTAAGAGCCTATCATTTAGATATATTAAAAGGTGCAGATCAATGCCTATCACTACTAGGGGGAAAAGTATATAAAGTGAATTGCTTACCAAAATAAACACACAACTAATAATTATAATAGTTTACTTATGCCCCGCTCTTCAGCCAAGGCTATCAGAGTGGCTTACAAATTGTTAATTAGACCTTTCCCAGATACAAGAGAATCTTTGATTATACAACATTTTTGTTGGAGATTTGGGATATCTGCATTGCATATGTAAACAAAAATAGACACATCTCCCTTTAAACCTCCTGCATCTATTTGTAGAAAGGTACACAGGTCCAAATGATTTGTCTTGCTGGGTTTTCCTATCTGACATGATTTGGAAATCGTTGTCGGAACTCATTTGTTTGTTTATTGCATCATTACCTTTACGCGTCTGTTATTTCTCAGTGTTATGTTTATTAATACAGAATGAGAAGGAGAAAAACTGCAATCAAAGAGCATGCATTGTTGTTTTCCAATTACAATAGAACAACCAGTGATACCATGATGACCATGTGAACCAAATGTGCCACCTGCAACTTGCCCCCAGGAAAACAATGTTCACATCAGGTTCAGAATCTCGCCTTCCAACTGTTGCTTTTCCTGCTCCGGCAGGGAATTTTTATTAAAAAATAGGTGAGATTTTCTTTTCTTTTTGTTCTTTATTTTCCCATCCAAAGGTCATGTTAGTTGAGAGATACAAAAGGCCACAGGAGAAGCCGCTCCAAGCCTGAGTTGACTACCTGCTGAATTTAGTCCAGAAATGGAGGAGAAAAAGGACTGTGTGAAAGATAAAAGTGAGGCCAGTTGTGCCAAAAACCCAGTGGAAAAGCCAAGAGGAGCTGGACCAGGTCTTTTGCCTTCGAAAGAAGTTTTAGCATCAGCTTTTGTAGACTTGATCTCCTTCGGCAGATGCAAGGAGTGAGAGGGTGCCAGGAAGGATCTAAGGTCTTTCCTGGGCACCTGTTGACTCCATGCATCTGAGGATGGAGACCAAGTCTACAAAAGTTTATGCTTCAACTTCTTTTGCTCAGTTAGTCTCACAGGTGCCACAAGATGGCAATGCAATTTAAGACAAGAGTGATTTAAGTGGGCTTAATCTGTATTTTAAAATATGGCTAATTAAAAGAGAAGAGCCAACAGTCTTTTAAAACAATTTGAAGTGAAACACATGTAGAAATTTGAATCAACTCCAATGGTCCCTGGAAGTACACCTCAGGACTGGCAAAGCCTCGCAGAGGGCAGCAGAGGCGTAGGCCCATTGCTCCTCCCCACCACGGACTCCTACTCTCCCTACCTGAGAGACAGCTGGAGGCCAGGGGAAGGGCAGGAGGAGCAGGAGCAACAACACATGCCCGTCACCCCCTTATTTCCCCCGGCTTCTAGCTGTCTCTTCCTGCCCTGGAAGCCCTGCCTTCAATGGTGGAAGCCCTGCCCATGGATGGCAGAAGTCCCACCCACAGAGGGCAGAAGCCCCGCCCCCAGCACGCAGACCTAGAAATGTTCGCCATCACCGCAAAGGAGGCCAAGGCAATGCAAAATGCAGGATGTTATGATGACAGCAAGGTGAACCTATCATGGGGTTGTAAGATTTCTTCAGAGGAGGTTTGCCATGGCTTTCCCTTGAGGCTGAGAGCATATGACTTGCCCAAGATCACCCAGTGGGTTTACATGGCCGAGAGGGGATTTGAACCCTGGTCTCCAGATCCATCGTCCACAACTGGAGGCCAGGGGAAGGGCAAGAGGAGTCCACTATTGCACCCTGGCTCCCGTGGTCTACCTTGCCAAGCTTTATTGTCTTTTTCTAGTGATTCAGGTCTTCTCGTGGCATGTCCAAAGTATGACAGGCTCAGCTTAGGATGGGTGACACCTTGCTTGAAAGGAGCACTTGTGAAACGGATCTTGGGGGCTTAGTAGACACCAAGCTAAACGTGTCAACAGTGTGGAGCGGCAGCCACAAAAGCTAGAATGATTCAAGGCTGAATCAGCAAGAGCAGTGTCTAGATCATAGGAAGTAATAGTGCCACTGTATTCTACTCTGGTCAAGCCTCCTCTGGAATCCTGTGTCCAGTTCTGGGCACCACGATTCAAGAGGATGTGGACAAGCTGGAATAATGTCTCCAGGGAAGGATGAGTGAAGATGATTAAGGATTTGGAAACCAAGACTTGTCCACAATACAAAATATATACCTTTATTGGCCACCCAAAA
>JACSCI010000045.1:0-19134 GCA_016801065.1 Sceloporus tristichus | reverse complement strand
CCACAATGCTGGCATTTGTATGGCTTCTCTCCTGTGTGGATTCTCTGATGTTTCAATAGGTCTGACTTCCAAGAAAAACCTTTCCCACAATGCTGGCATTTGTATGGCTTCTCTCCTGTGTGGATTCTCTGGTGTTTCAATAGGTTTGACTTGAAAGAAAAACATTTCGCACAATGCTGGCATTTGTATGGCTCCTCTCCTGTGTGGATTCTCTGGTGTGTCATTAGGCTTAACTTCCAAGAAAAACATTTCTCACAATGGTGGCATTTGTATGGCTTCTCTCCTGTGTGGATTCTCTGGTGTGTCATTAGGCTTGACTTCCAAGAAAAACAGTTCCCACAATGCTGGCATTTGTATGGCTTCTCTCCTGTGTGGATTCTCTGATGTTTCAATAGGTCTGACTTCCAAGAAAAACCTTTCCCACAATGCTGGCATTTGTATGGCTTCTCTCCTGTGTGGACTCTTTCATGACTGACAAGTTCTTCTGTAAAGAAGGATAATGACAGATAGTACTGAATATCAAAGAGAGAAAAGTGTTAGCCCAAGATTTAGCCCTATGTTTACTCCCCCCTATTTGATATTAAATTAAGTTGGAGTCAGATCCCAATAACTCATTGCCAAAGGCAGAATAATGGGGCTGGGACCTGGACTCCAATTTTGATGAGGGTCAAGTGCCAGGGAGCAACCTTAAAACATCTATAAGACAGGCATGGAGTACTGATGGGGTTTGGAGGAGATCTCAGGGGCAACCCCCCATTGTATTGCCTGGAAGGGGGGGGGGGAGAAATGAAATAATATTTTGCCCCCAACATCCAACAGCATCCCTTTGGGGAAATGGAGACCATTTTGCCACTGTTGGGCCCTCTCTGTGCCATTGCAGGGCCAAGGGAGGTTTTTCCCCCTTAAAAGGATTGAAGAGGGGCCAAAAAAGGTAGGAAACCTGCTCAGGAATGTGCTGTGTACCATTTGGGTGTGAAATGCATTAATCTCCATGGCTACTTCCCATAAAATCCTAGAATTGGCAGTTTAAGATGGGGTATTTACAATCCTTAGAAACTGGAGAGCAATAGTGCCTCACTGAACTACACATTCAAATATTCTACAGGATGTTGCTATCACAATTAAACTAGGCTTGAAAGGGATCTAGGACTCCTAGTAGACCGCAAGTTGAACATGGGCCAACAGTGTGATGCAGCAGCTACAAAGGCCCATTTGATTCTAGGCTGCATCTATGCAAGAATAGTTTCTAGATCAAGGGAAGTAATAGTGCCACTCTATTCTGCTTTGATCAGGCCTCACTTGGAATAATCCTGGGTCCAGTTCTTGGCCCCACAATTCAAAAAGGATGTTGACAAATTGGAGCATGTCCAAAGGAGGGCAACCAAAGTGGTGAAGGGTATGGAAACCATCAAGCTCTATGAGGAGCAGCTTAGAGAGCTGGTTATGTTTATCCTGGAGAAAAGAAGATAAAGAGTGGATATGATATCCATGTTTAAATATTTGAACGGTTGTCATGTTGTACAAGGAGCAGCCTTGATTTTTGTTGCTACAGAGAAAAGGAGACACCACAATGGATGCAAGCCACAGGGAGAGAGGTTCCACCTAAACATTAGGAGGAACTTCATGACAGTGAGAGCTCTTTGACAGTGGAATATACTCCCTTAGATTTTGGTGGAGGTCTTTAAAGAGAGGCTGGGTGGCCATCTCTTGCGGTTGATTTTAATGTGTATTCCTGCATGGCAGAAGGGGGCTGAACTGGATGGCCCTTGTGGTCTATTCCAACTCTATGATTCTATAATTCTAGTGGAACCATAGTGACATGATAATATAGTATGAAAGGGACCTCAGTCTTTGTAGAAAGAGCGATGGATTCAGTTTCCTTACCTACAGAAGCCACATTCTCATAATTGTTCATCATTACATAATTGTACAAAAGTTTCTGTTTCTTCGTCAAGAGATTCCATTCATCCTCTGAGAAATATACTGCCACATCTGCAAAGGTCACCTGAAATAGAAAATAGTCCTCATCCAGAGAGTGACTAAGCAAAAGGGGAGGAAAACACATGATGTATCCCAAATATTATTTCATCACTTCAGAATTCAGTCCAGGAAATAAACTTTAAATTCTGTTAGCAAACGAAAAGCTACTACCTTTGAGATCAGATTGTCTTGAATACTTTCAATATAATATACAATATAATAAAAAAATATAATTTAGGCCATGGCTGGGATACACTTCTGGGGAGCACTCTGGACTTGAGGGACACTGGGCTCACCCCCAATTTAGATCCAGAGGTGATCTCCCATATCCTCTACATTTCACAGATGGAAAAGCAAGGCACATGTGGACAAGCAACACCAGAAGGTGGTGAGTATGGCCAAAGTTGTTTAGGAGGAAGATCACACTAGCTAGGAAGGGCACAGCAGTTTGGTTTTGCCTCAGCCTCCTGGCAAGGGAAGACCCTGGCAACTTCTCTCCTCTCCCCCTTTTTTAGTTGATGGGGTGCAAACCCCTTGGAAGTCACTTTGCAGCAACCCAAAAGACATGAGGAGAAGGGGGAAAGTGGGAGGAGAAGAAAAAAAAACCCCGGACATTTTTGAAAGTCACTGAAAAAGTGGGGTGACAGAGGATTAATCAGGACTTTCTCTGCCAAAGTGGAACAAGATGTTCTCCACTTGCTTTCATGAGCTGCCCCAGCAGTGACACAAATGAAACTAATAGTCAGGATGGCGACTCACCAAAGAGTTGTTGTACTTCGACAGCCTCTTTCTCTTGGACCTCAATTCCCTCTGCTTGGCCTCTGTGTTGGCCATTAGGTGGAAAGGGGTCCTGGTGGTCTTGCACTTGGGTCACTTCCAGCCAAATATGGCCCAAAACTGTGTACAAAGAGGCCAAGATGAAGTTCCTGAGAAAAGAGACTAGGGTTAGGGTTGATTTGTCAAGAAATCCTGCATCACTCAAAGACAGAGAGAACAGCATGCTGCTAGTAAGATACGCAGGTGACATATGCCTCCTTTGGGCCAATGCAGAGGTGTGTATCTCTTTCCTCCCTCTTTGTTTGTTTGCACCAAACAAAGCCCCATGGAGCTAGCATAGATTCACTGCAACTCCCCTACACAACAGATACTCCATGTTAAAATGCTTTTGATGTTGCTATATTGCGCAGCACGTGAGGCAACACGTTAACGTATGGCATTAGATTCTCCACCTTGACTGTAGTCAGTAGCTCGTGAGCTGAAGAAACACCTGTCGCTTTCTCAGTGAGCAAAGAGACACTGTAATCTTCTCTCAGATGAGGCTTTTATTCCTATAAGAAGTTCCACTCTGTACAACACTATATACATTGACACCCTCCACCATCCACACCAGTAACAACCCACTCTGAGGCACACACTCTCTGACTCTTCCTCAGTGACAGTTGAGAATGACAGTTGACAGTTGCATCAACATTCCAATGATGCACTGTTTAAATGCTGACACATCTAACTGCCACTAGAGCTGTAAATGACTTCCACAACAGCTCCATCTAGTGGCCACATGCATGCCATTCCCTCAGACCTGTTCACCATGGTCCTGACACTCCATGCCTTGTGAGAGTGGAGGGGGGTCAGGGGATGGGGAATTGGAGAGGACCCTGGCTATGTCCCTGTAGCTAGATGTGAAATGAGCGCATCATCTGCTGAAACCTCCTGACCTCCCCAGTGGCCCTCAGAGGGGAATGCCTTCCTTTGGCTTCTGGATAGAGAAACACAGCTGGAGGCTTCTCCAATGCCTCGCACCCAACACTCTCATCAGGCATGGAATGAACATGGAGCATGGCTTCCACAATTCCCATCTTTCATTTTGTATTCCTTCTAATTTCACATCTATTTTAAACCTCTCCCTCATTTGACGATAAAGATACCAGTGACAATCTATGTTCTTCTTGTGTTTTAATCTCTAGTTTTCCTTGTGATTCTTTCAATACATCCTTGTATCTTAACAATTTAGTTTTCTGGATACCTTTCCTCCCAAAAAGAGCCTCATGCGGCAAACACCATAAAGGTATTTTTGGACATATTCTACACATGTTTTCCCCCAGATATTCAATAGAGCTTTTCTTACGAAATGATTTGTGCTTTCTTTATTAACTTTCTCTTTGCCATAAATTAGGTATCCATGCCACCCAAATCTTAAATGTTCACCCTCCAGACATAACAACTGTTCATTCTCTAACAAAACCCATTCTCTAATCCAAAATAAACAACAAGCAGCATAATAAAGTTTTGAGTTTGGTAAACCCAGCCCTCCTCTACTTTTGTCATCACAAAGTATTTTCGTTTTTATCCTGGTTCTTTTTTTATTCCAAATAAATTTTGAGATTTCCTTTTGCCATAGATTCAATGGTTTTTCATTCTGGATGATGAGCATCGCTTGAAACATCGGAGAAAGGGGTGGGTGGAGTTTGACTGAGGATTATGGGTTGTGGAATAGGTTAGCTAGATAGATGGGTAGGATTTCTTGCAGCTGACTAGAATAGTTGTGGGATTGATAGCTTTTGGAATTTGTGGGATGTTTGCTGAAGAAAGGTGGGGGCGGTATTAACAGAAAGGACTGCTTTCTGGGAATGGCAAATGGGGCCTTGGTACCTGTGGGGCATAGACTGTGGGAACTGGAGGTGGGGGTTAGGTTTGGAAGAGGGTGGAATTTTAGGTTTGGGTGTTTTAATTTATTCTTTGCCTTGGAGTGGGAAGTTCTGGCTTAAACACATAATTTCTGACTATGGCCCTGTCCAGACGGACCCTTTGCGGCGCATCCATGATGTGCTAGGGTTGCCTCGGGCAGCGTATGCACACGTCCTTCAACTCTAGCAAGTCATGTAGGCACTGCAATTATGCAGTGCCATATATATGGCGCACACAATGATTATGTCGCAGCTGCACCACCTCCAAGACGTAACCGTGCCGTCTTTGGCACTTTGCGGTGCTGCAAAAAGCCACTTTTTGGAGCTCTTTCTTTGCTGTGCAGCAGTGCCACACAATTTGTATGCTGCGGTGCTCCTGCGCAGTAGAGAGAGGCACCAAAGGAGCGTCTCTTTTGGGCGGTCTGTACCCCGCCTGAGTGTTCTTAATAAAGTTCTTTGTTGTTTCAACACACACTGGACTCTTTTATGCACAGAAGTTCTGAATGCACAAAATTGACCCTTTCTTCTCTCTTCAGTCCTCAGCTCCATAATAACAGAGGCAAACACACACACACACACTTGGAGAGACACAGCTATATGTACAAAGCAGAGTCTTCCCAGCCTTTCCCTCCTGAGTACATCTCCACAGCTTGGGCTCCATTCTGGAAGAAAAGAAGGAAGGAAGGAAGGAAGGAAGGAAGGAAGGAAGGAAGGAAGGGTGTTCTCCTTCCCTTCTTCCAAAGGCTGCAAGTGGAATAAGCAGCACCAGCAGCAAGGGCCTTGTTATGCCTGCGCATGCTGAGGAGGGACCTTTCGGGCATATGTGCATGTGCAGTCTCAGCCCCTGAAGCCATTGTTGCCCTCACAGTCTGTTCTGAGGGAGGAGGGAAGTGGGGAGAGCCCTTGTTCATTCGAAGGAACGGCTGGAGGTTCTACTGGTGGGCTCTTGAGGGGTTATAAGAAGGAAGGAAACCCCGATCTCCTCCCCCCAAAGAAAGGCAGGGGGCCTGCCAGGCCTCCTCTCCCCCTTTCCTTCCCTGCCCCCTCCTTGGTGGATTCCTTGGGGCCCAAGTACTTGGGGGGTTATTATGAGAAGAGAGGGCAGGGGGACCCTTGGAGAGAGGCATGGCCATGGAGGGGAGGGGGAGCCAAAGGTAAAAAGGGCTTTTAAGAGCTCCCTCCCTCCTGGACAGAGGTATTTGTTGTTGGGGGTCCTAATCTGGGTATGAAGGTTTGTCAACCAGTCCTGGATGGGGTCACACTTCCCCTAAAGGGCTCTGTTTGCAGTTTGTGGGTGCTGTTGGATCCGTCGATCCAGACTGATGCAATGGCCAGGAGTGCCAGTTATTAGCTTCAGTTGATACACCAACTGCGTCCCTTCCTGGAACCTGAAGACCTAAAAAAACTACGATGTAGATGCTGGTAACCACATGACTTGACTTCTGCAATGTGGCCTACAAAGGGCTAGCCTTGCACCAAGTTCGGAAACTTCATTTAATTCAAAATATGGCAGCCGCAGTTGTCACTGGAAGTTCTAGAGGTGACCATATTAAACCCATTCTAAAGTCCTTTCACTCGCGGCCTGTTAACATCCAGGAACAGTACAAGGTCTTGGTTATAACCTTTAAAGCCCTTCATGGCTTGGGTCCAGCTTACTTACGGGATCTCCTTCTCCCATCAATCTGCCCCACACATTAAGGACCTCTGGTAAAAACTTACTATTAAAAAGTAGACTGGCTGCATTTACCCAGAGGACCTCCTCTTCTGTCACTCCCAAGTTATGGAATAACCTCCAGAAGAGATCTGATATATCACCAGTCTTGAAGGCTTTAAAAAGGCACCCAAGATGAATCTCTTATGGTAATCTCCTATTAATGTAATTAATTGTTCAACAACTGCTCTAACTGCCTCTGACCTTGTGATCATTTCCTGTACTAGGGTTGCCTCAGGGTGTCTTTTCCAGACTCCACGCATCCCTGGTATGTTGTAGTGGCGGTGCCCTCTCTCCATGGGCGCCACCATTACAACGTCACGGCCACGCTGCCTCCACATGGGGCGGTGCGGATGTGGTTTCTTCGTGCCACTGAAGGGCACCTGTGGCACCCTTTCTGTGGCACCGGCAGGAGCTCCGAAACAGAGCTCTTTCCTTGGTTTGTGTCACTGGTGCAACCTTTACATGGCTGCATCAGCGACACAAAGGAGAAAGGGGCTGAGAGGCCGATACTCCATTTCCCCTCCGCTGTCGGGGTGTACTTGGGGCTTGAAGCCGCATGGACACTCCTTTCCAGGCTGTGGGGAGGTGCCGTTTTGCCACTTCCCCACTGCCTGGAAAAGTAGTGGATCGGGGCGTCAGAACTGCTCCTGTGGCAGCTGAGGCCCCAATCCATTGGAGAAAGGGGTGGGTGGAGGCCACCCCAAAAGGGCGGTCTGTAAACCGCCTCAGACATTATGGCACTTAGCCCAGCAGACCCTTAATTTCCTTAAATCTCGCTGCCGCTACCCAGTGAATTATAAAAGGGTTTCCCTTAACCTACACTGGGACCAGTTAAGGAACCTTATTTTTACTTCTTTACTGATCTTCCCAAGCATCAACCAAGCCAAAACTCGTGTAAAAGGAGCGTCAAGTAGTAGATACTCCAAGGAGATATTTACTATAAATAACTAAATATAACTGAAATATAAGTTATACAAGATATTAAGAATCTTGCAGGAACAATATTTGTAAGTATATAATATTCAATACATACAAGCTATTAAAACAATAAATAGACCTAAGCGTCCAATTCTGAGACTAACTTCCAAGATCCGCTCTTTAACTCTCTCTCTCTCAATCTCCAACCGACAGAATTCCCCCAACTGTCTCTTGGTCTCTCAGGCCTTATATCTCTTTCTCACGGAAGCTTCCAGAAGAACCTTCATCTTGCTCTCTGATTGGTCAAGAAAGCCTTCCGTAGCAGTGATGTCATTCTGCATTTGCATAAACCTCCCTTTACTGCCTGAAGAAGACCTCCATTGACTGGAGCCCAGTCATTACACTTTCCCAAGGCAAGGCTTGCACCTATTTCCCGATGTTGTTCTTAGTGTCTGCCTTCCAGTTGTTTCCAGGTCTTATGGTGACCTTATGGGAGTCTCTGAAGGGGTTTTCTTGGCTGCTTCCTTCAGAGTGGGTTTTCCATGGCCATCCTCTGAGGCTGAGAGAGTGAGACTTGCCCAAGGCTTCAGTCCTTTTGGAAGCCTTTCTGCTTTATCTTCTAGAAGGCAACTGAAGTGTTGCTTCTTGCTCTGAAGAATGAGAGGAACCTTCTGGCATCCAAAAGGCTATCATTCTCTGGAGTTATGTCTGATAATATGTATATATAGGATTGCAATACCTGTTCATTTATTAAAAGGTTTCATATCATAGAATCTCATAGATATGTCCCTTAATAGCAGTTAACCAAATTAAACAGTATATAAAACAAAAACATGAAACAATCTAGACAAGGCAACTGTTACATGGATTTGTAATTGGTTGACCGGAAGAACCCAAAGGGTATTGAGCAATGGCTCCTTTTCATCCTGGAGAGAAGTGACCAGTGGGGTTTCCAGTGGGGCTCTGTCCTGAGCCCAGTGCTGTTTGACATCATTATCAATTACTTGGATGACAGAATTGGAGGCATACTTATCAAATTTGCAGATGACACCAAATTAGGAGGAATAGCTAATACTCCAGAGGACAGGATCAAGATTCAAAATGACCTGAATAGACTAGAAAGCTGGGCCAAAGCTAACAAAATGAAATTCGACACAGAGAAATGTAAGGTACAGTGGTGCCTCGGGATACGAAATGATCGCGTTACGAAATTTCCGGGATACGAAAAAGTTGGATTGGCAAAAACTGTTTCGGGTTACGAAATATTTTTCGGGTTACGAAATTTATTTCGGCGCGAAATTCAAATGCTATAGGCTTCCAGCGCTAACGGAAAGCTATTTCGGGTTACGAAATTTTCGCGTTACGAAAGGAATGGCGGAACGAATTAATTTCGTAACCCGAGGCACCACTGTACTGCATTTAGGGCAGAAAAATGAAATGCACAGATATAAGGTGTGCGACACCTGGCTGAATCAAACTACGTATGAAATGGATTTTGGAATCCAAGTAGACCACAAGTTGAACATGAGTCAACAGTGCGATGCGGCAGCTAAAAAGGACAATGCAATTTTGGGCTGCATCAATAGAAGTATAGTGGCTAGATCAAGGGAAGTAATAGTGCCACTCTATTCTGCTCTGGTCAGGCCCCACCTGGAATATTGTGTCCAGTTCTGGGCGCCGCAATTTAAAAAGGATGTTGAGAAACTGGAGCATGTCCAAAGAGGATGATAGTGAAAGGTCTGGAAACAATGCCCTATCAGGAACGCCTTAGGGAACTGGGGATGTTTAGCCTGGAGAAAAGAAGGTTAAGATGTGATATAATAGCCCTGTTTAAATACTTGAAGGGATGTCATATTGAGGAGTGAGCAAGCTTGTTTTCTGCTGCTCCAGAGAACAGGACCCGGAACAATGGATGCAAGTTCCAGGAAAAGAGATTCCACCTCAACATTATGAGGAACGTCCTGACAGTTCGTTGTTTGACAATGGAACAGACTCCTTCCTCAGAGTGCAGTGGAGTCTCTTTCCTTAGAAGTCTAAACAGACGCTGGATGGCCATCTGTCGAGGATGCTTAGATTGAGAGTTCCTGCATGTCAGGGGTGGACTGGATGGCCCCAGTGGTCTCTTCCAAATTATGATTCTATGAGTCTGAGATCATAGAAGTCCCAATGGGCCAGTCTCATAAAATCATAGAATCATAGAGTTGGAAGAGACCACAAGGGCCATCCAGTCCAACTCCCTGCCATGCAGGAAATCACAATCAAAGCATCCCTGACAGATGGCCATTCAGCTTCTGCTTGAAGACCTCCAGGGAAGGAGACGCCACTACACTCCAGAGGAGTTTGTTCCACTGTCGAACAGCCCTTACTCTCAGGAAGTTCCTCCTAATGTTGAGCTGGAATCTCTTTTCCTGCAGCTTGGATCCATTGTTCCTGGTCCTGTTCTCTGGAGCAGCAGAAAACAAGCTTGCTCCCTCCTCAATATGACATCCCTTCAAATATTTAAAGAGGGCTATCATATCACCTCTTAACCTTCTCTTCTCCAGGCTAAACATTCCCAACTCCCTAAGTCGTAGGGCAAGGTTTCCAGACCTTTCACCGTTTTAGTCGCCCTCCTTTGGACACGCTCCAGTTTCTCAACCTTCAGGTTTGGAGCATCAGACTAAAATCAGAATGGGACAGTCTTATTCCTTCAGGTATGGAGCACCAGTCTGAAGTGACAATAGTCCCATCTAAATCCTTGAGGAAAGGAGGATCAGTCTGAGATCACAACAATAGGCCAGTCTCAGTTATTTAGGTAAGATGCACGAACTTGAAGTCACAATGGGCCAGTCTCAACCCTTCAGGCAAGAAGCATCACCCTGAGATCACAATGGGACAGTTTCCATGCTTCAGGTGAGGAGTATCAGACTGAAGTCACAATGGGCCAGTCTCAATCTTTCAGGCAACAAGCATCAGCCTGAGGTAACGGGCCTGTCTCATTCCTTCAGGTATGGAGCACCAATCAGAAGTGACAATAGTCCCATCTAAATCCTTCAGGAAAGGAGGATCAGACTGAAGTCACAATGGGCCAGTCTCAAAATGTCTGCCAGAACACAAAATGGCTGCCTCTGCTTTAGCGCTTGGCACTTGGCAGTTTGAGGCCTTCAGGGAGAGAGAGAGACTGAGGGAAGAGTGGAAGGGGGTCCTGGAGGGAGGGGGCCTTGGGAGATATAGAGCCTTCCTGAGATATTTGAGGTTTGCTTCCTAACAAAGGGGTTTCTGGCCTCATAAAGAATTTGGGGCAAACTGGATCTGAAAGGCAGTAGTAGCCTTTCCTCTTGCCAATGGGATTTACAGTGTATTCCCTGGACTGTATCTCCCATCATCCACAAGGCCAGAGAGAGGAGGGTCCTGCCCTGCATAGGGCTGCCATCTCATGGGTCTTAGGCCTGTTACAGACCTGTTACAGTCTGGAACATGGCTTTGGTGTGACTTCTGGACTCTTAGGACGCATGCATCATTGAAACATCATACCTCCACTGTGACTCGAAGCAGCTTTATTTTGGCTGTCTGTAACAAGCCTTAGGCTCTGGGAATGTGTGCCTTTGGCCAGTGTCCTTGTGGCTGGGGCTCCAGGGCCCCTCAGTCCCTCCTGCCTTGTTCCATATTAACTGCAGGAGGAGCCTGTGAGGGTGGGGCAGGGGGCGGGGTCTTCCAGCTCCTCTGCCCCCATTGGCCTGAATGAAGAAGGGGAGGAGCTTCTGCCTCTCTATTTAGGTGTGTGCACCGAAGAGCAAGGGAGAAGTAGAGAGTGAGAAAGGGACAGAAACAGAGAGGAAGGGAGAGAAGCAGCAGTGGCAGAGGGACAAGAGCTGGAAGCGGTAGGCTTCACTGCTGTGCTGAGGCCTCAAACTGCCAAGCAACTGCCAAGGCCATTTTTAACAGGATAAAAATCCAACTTGGGTGCTTCTGTCCTTTTACAACCTATTTAGGCTGTATCTGCACTACAGAAATAATCCAGTTTGAAACCACTTTAACTCTCAAGTTTCCATCCTATGGAATCCTGGGATTTGTAGTTTGTTGTGGCATGAGAGCTCTCTGGCAGAGAAGGCTAAGTGTCCAAAGGTAAAATCCCAGGATTCCATAGCACTGAGCGGTTAAAGCGGTGTCAAAGTGCCTTGTTTCTATAGTGTGGATGCAGCCCTCTTGGGAATGGGGCTGATGATGGGAAAAAGCACTGGGGAACTCTGGAGGTTTCAGCAGATCATTTATTTATTTATTTATTTATTTATTTGTGATGCCCTCATTTCACATCTATCTACAGGGACATAGCCAGGGCCCTCTCCAATTCCTCATCCCCTGATCCCCCACAACTCTAATAAGGCATGGAGTATCTTTTGTGTAGGGGAGCTGCAGTGAGTCTATACTAGGTCCAGGGGGCTTTGTTTGGTGCAGAGGGAGGAAGGGGATGCCCACCTCTGCATCGGCCCAAAGGAGGCATATGTCACCTGCGTATCTCACCAGCAGAATCCAGTTCTCTGTGTCTTTAAGTGCTGCAGGGTTTCTTGCCAACCCAATCTTAACCCTGGTCCCTTTTCTCAGGAACGTCATCTCGGCCTCCTTCTACACGGCTTTGGGGCCTCTCTTTCTGGAAGTGACCAAGTGCAAGACCACCAGGACCCCTGCCCACCTGATGGCCGATACAGAGGCCAAGCGGAGGGAGTTGCGCTCCAACAGAAAGGGGCCGCAGAGGTACAACAGCTCTTTGGTGAGTCCCCATCATGGTTATTAGTATCATGTATTTCACTGCTGGACCAGCTCATGAAAGCAAGTGGAGAACATACTCTCCCAATTTTGCAGAGACAGTCCTGGTAAATCCTCTGTTAACCCACTTTTTCAGGGGCTTTCAAAAACATCCCGGTTTTGTTCTCCTCCTCCCACTTTCCCCTTTGTCCTCAGCTCACTTCAGTTCCTACAAAATGAGTGCCAAGGAATTTTACCCCATCAACTCAAAAGTGGGGAGAGAAGAGGGAAGAAGGGGCAGGGACTTGTCCTTGCTAGGAGTCTGAGGCAAAAGGAAACTGCTGTGCCCTTCCCCGCTTTTGTGACCTTCCTCAAAACATCTTTGGCCATCTTGACCACCTTCTGGTGTTGTTTGTCCACATGTGTCTTTCTTTTCCCATCTGTGAAATGTTGGGGGATATGGGGGAACCTCTCTGGATCTTAACTGTGGCTCTCAGGCCCACAGTGTTCTCCAGAACTGTTTTTTAAATATGACATTTGCCACTGAAATTTGGCAACAAATGGATAAATGCACTGTAATTCTTTGATGGCTAAATGTAGTATATGTTTTGGGATAGTCAATATCTTAATCTATCCTCAATATCCCAGCCATAGCATAAATTATTTTCTTTATATCTTATCTTTGGTTTATATGTTATATATTGTGTATATCGAGCTAGAATAGACCATTTCAATCAACTACTAAACGATTCTTCAACAGATAGGTAAATTCAGCTGATTGAGTGGGTCTACTCTGGTGAGGACCAGAGGCAGTTTTGCTTATGTGAAATCTCAATACTTGTGAAACTCAGCTTATTCCACACATGGTTGTAAATCCTATGGGTTCAATAGGTCTTCTTGCACTAAGACTAACAGTATGATTCAGTCCCTTATCATGATAATGAAAATCATTTGATGGTTCAGACTGAATAATAGTGAATCAAATACAATTGGATGGGTTATACTTCTAAGATGTAGTGATTGTGTGCAGAGGGATTTTGCAGCACCCTTGAGACCAACTGTGTGAAAGATATTGCAGTAATGAACCTGGTCTGTGCCCCTTCCTCTGGCAACAGCCCCCTGACCCTCTCCTCTCACCCCTTCAGAGCTCAGCCCCAGTGGTCAGTGGGACGGAAACGGGTCTTCCCAGCCACAACACATTGCTATGGGCTACATTCCTCTGGCCTTGCAAGCAACTGCACAAGACTGTTCCTGGGAGGAACAAGAAGGGATAGGAAATGTCCGAGGCCCAGGTAGCCCCCTGTCCTTTTGGACTCACAGTCTGTGGGGCTCTTGCTACTGAGATGGTTCAGGGAAGGCAGAGCACCTGATTTCTAACCTCCATGTGTCTGGTGATGGTGGGGCTGGGGTGTCTTTTCCAGGCATTCCTCGCCCTCCACAAGGGCTGCCCCACCTTCGACCAGAGCCAGTAATGCAGCTGCCACGGTTCTCCAGCTCTGGCAGAGTTTGTCCTCCAGCCCTCCCTGTTAGCTCACCATTTCCTCCAAAGGAGGCCATACATGAAGGCCACAGACTCAGTCAGTCCCTTGGAGGGGAGAGAGAGCTGGGGGGCTCTGGAAGAAAATGGAGTGCACCCAGGAGGAAATGGATGGGAAACAGGATGATGTGAAAAGACCTTCCTATTGACACCCAGAGAATGTCAGAAACTCAGAGCTTTGCTTCCCAGATTTTATCCTACACAACACACACACACACACACACACACGCAATTGACATATCCAGGGGGAGCCATGTTGGCCATATAGCAGTATCATCCCAAATCCACAAAACTATGATATCTGATATGTTATATGGATGTGAATATACCACATTTTAGGCTTCACGGGAGAATGATAAAGAGAAGGCCAATGGATGGGACCTGTACTATTTGAGGTTGCTACCTCCAACAAAGGTTTTAAAATATATTTTAAATTGGGACAGCATTGGCATGTTTTACCTTATCAACACCTACAAGTTTTCCTGTGCAAAAGCATGGAGGCTGCCTGAGAAATTCAGTTTTCACTTCCAAACAGAGGGGCTTGTAGCCTCACAAAGGATTCGAGACAAACTGGATTTCAAAGGCAGTAGTTTTTTGCTTGCTAACATTATTTAAAGTTTGTTTCCTGTGCTGAATTCTGAAGTAATGAAATAATATTTGGGATGCACCATGTGCTTTCCTCCCCTTTTATTAGTCACTCTCTGGATGAGGGCTATTTTCTATTGCAGGTGACTTTTGCGGATGTGGCAGTATATTTCACCAAGGAGGAATGGAAACTCTTGACAAAGAAGCAGAGACTTCTGTATAGCAATGTGATGATGGAGAATTATGATAATGTGGCCTCTGTGGGTAAGGAACTTGACTCCACTGCCCTTCCTGTGAAGACTGAGGGTCCTTTCATGCTACATTGTCATGGTGCTATGTTTCCACTTTAGAATTATGGAATCATAGAGTTGGAATAGACAACAAGGGCCATCCAGTTAAACCCCTGGCCATGCAGGAATACACATTCAAAGCACCCCCAACAGATGGTCATCCAGCCTTTGTTTAAAGATCTCCAAAGAAGGAACGCTTTAGAAATAAATCTTAATAATAATAACAGTGTCTCAGTACAGATTAGAAGAAAGGGGTGGCCAGAGGCTGTCCCTTTCTCCTCTGGATCATTGCCACAGCAACCCCATGGCCACAAGAATGGTATGCAGCCAAAAGGAGCTCAGAAACGGAGCTCCTTCCTGTGATGCCACCAAGGCGCCATTTGCACCCTGGGGTATCACGGTGATATGTCTTATTTGCCGTGCTATTTGGATGCGTCACACAAGGCACGTCATGGATGCGTGTGCCATATGGGTGGAGCTACGTCAAGATTGTGCTGCCCATAAGTATTAGGCTTTGGGAGCGTGCGGTTACTGCGCGCTCCCAAACCCTAAAATCACCGCCACCATGCCACAAAGCACCCATTTGTACCAGGCCAATAATAACAATAATGATACTCCACCATGCTCTGAGGGAGTATATTGCACTCTCAAACAGCCCTTACTGTCAGGAAGTCCCTCCTAATCTTTAAGTGGCATCTCTTTCCCTGTGGCTTGCATCCACTGTTCCTCTCCTTTTCTCTGGAATAGGAGAAAGCAAGCTTGATCCATCAATGTGACATCTCTTCAAATATTTGAACAGGGCTATTATATCCACTCTTAACCTTCTCTTCTCCTGGATAAACATAGCCAGCTCCTAAGCCACTTCTCATAGGGCTTGATGGTTTTCAGTTCCTTCACCTTTTTGGTTGCCCTTCTTTGGATACTCTCCAGATTCTCAACATCCTTTTTGAATTGTGGTGCCAAGAACTAGACACAGGGTTATTTCAAGTGAGGCCTGACCAAAGCAGAATAGAGTGGCACTATTACTTCTCTTCATCTAGACACTATACTTTTATTGATGAAGCCTAGGATCATATTGACCTTTTTAGCTGCCTCATGTTCAACTTGTGGTCTACTATGAGTCCTAAACCGCTTTCACACGTAGTTTAATTATCATATTAATATCTTGTGGAATCTTGGAATTTGTAGTTTGGTGAGGCACTATTGCTCTCCACTTTCTAAGGATTCTAAATATCCCATTCTAAACTGCCAATTCTAGTATTCTGTGGGAAGGAACTATGGAGATAAATGCTTTTCACCCCCAAATGCTCCTCAGCACATCCCTGAGTAGGGCGGTTTACAGACTGCCCCTTTGGGGTGGCCTCTACCCGCCCCTTTCATCAACGGATCGGGGTCTCAGCTGCCACAGCGGCAGCCCTGAGGCCCCAATCTGCCGCTTTTCCAGGCCGTGGCCTGGAAAGGGTGTCTTTGGGGCTTCAATCCCCAAGGACACCCCAACAGTGGCAGGGAAAGGAGAAAGGGGCCACTTGGCCCCTTTCTCTTTTGTATCGCTGGTGCAGCTGTCTAAAGGCAACCCTAGTACGTACACAGTACATGCTAGGGTGCCCTTCTGGAAAGGGCCTAAGTCTCCTTGCTTTTTTCGCCCTTCTTCCAGGCTTTTCAGGCTCAGGAGAGTCTTCTTGGAAAAAAGCCTCCCTTGGACCTACAATGGCTCAGAGAGAGCCCAATAGTGGCAAAATGGCCTCTGCTTCCCCAAAAGGATGCTGTGGGATACTGAGAAGCAAAATAGTATTTCATTTCACCCCCAGACAATACAAGATTGGGTTGCTCCTGAGATCCCTGTGGGCCAATGTGACCTCCCAATCCTCAACAGTAGGCCATCCCTGTCTCATAGATGCCTTAAGGCTGGCACTTGACCCTCACCAAAATTGGAGTCCAGGTCCCAGCCCCATTGCTCTTCCTTATTTGTATATTGATTATCCTGCCTTTCTGAACAAATGGGACTCAGAGTGTCCCTTTTGTGCATCACATGCTGTGGGTGTGTGTCTGTGATAGAGAGATGGAGGGAATGGGAAAAACAGAAAGGCAGGAAAGAGATGCTGAAGGTGAAAGCTGAAGCAGTGCGGATGGGCAAGAGGGAAGGTTGGAGAGCGGAGGGAGAAAGGGAAGGGGATCAGGGCTCTGGGAGCCAGGAGCGGAAGGCAGGAGCAAATCCAGGATCGCCTAGCTCTGTGTGGAGAGGAGGGGACCTCTGAGAAGGGTCAAGAGAGGGGCCTTGAGGATTGGGAGGCAGCCACCAACCTGACAGGTTTTAAGAACTGAACTGGTGAGAACCGGCTCTGGCCCTGGTTTTCAGACATATTAAGGGCTTCCATTTAGCAATTATGAACAATGTCTATGAAGAAAGGAAAGGGCAACACAAAAATTCCTTTTTCTCTAATGTTTCTTTTCCTACCTGAGCTTGCTTAGGCCCTTTTTTACCTGAAATGCTGGAGTCCAGGGAGGACACCTGTGAGTGCTATGCTTTTAGGGGAATTAGATACTTAGCTCAAAGGTGAGATATAGTTTGATTGGGACAACAGTGACCTCAGCATCCAGCAAAGCTATAGCAGTTCTGCAATCACACAGAACTCTAGAGGCATTTGAAATAGATTTTTATGTTTTATTTTGGGGGAAGGCAAAATGCACACACATGCACACAGAGAATTACGTAACAAAGGTGGGAGCGGTGAATAAATGTAAGGCTTTGCTAATGGTAATATGTTTCCTGGATGGATCTCAATCCCAGTTGCTGAGAATCCGGAATGGGGAGAGAAGTCAGTAGCTCCCATGACAAGTGGGGTTGGAGAGTGTATTGAGGTGCTTAGCCATGTAAACCGACAGAGGACCCTATCGCATGGGATAAAAAGCGTAACTTTTCTGTATTGAATTCTGATTCGGGCTGCATCCGGGTCCTATCATATGTAAATCTCCACTGAATCCACCAGCCAAATCCATCCTGGATTCAGCCTGAATCCCCGCAGCACTTCAGTGGCCATGTTTTAATGTTGGAAGCTTCCGCTTAAAAAAAGGGGGGTGGGGGTGGCTGAGCATGCCTTGGACGCAGGCTACATCTGGGATGGATTTGGCCAATAGATTCAGCAGTGATTTACATATGATTGGACCCGGACATAACCCGAATTAAAATTCTGTTTGGGAAAGGTAACCTGGCTTTCTTACCCCATGCAATAGGATGCAGAGTGTCTGCCTGCAACTGGACTGAGGCTGTAGAAGAACAGCCACTAGGAGCAGATATTTATGCTGTAATTGTTGCTTAGTGGCAGAAACTGAGGGTACGAAAAGGTTTAAATTGCTTTAGAATGTTTCCTGGGTGAGGAAAGAATGGTCTGAAACCAAATTTAATGCAAAGAGGGCTTGGTTTAAGCTCTCCCCATTTATTGTGACTTACTTCACTCTGTCCACCAATTCTTCTCTTAAATTAATGAGAAGAATTAAATTAAATTAAATTGAAGTTATATTCTGGCCTCAAAAAGAAGAACCCTTCCTCCGCCCCAACTGTCATCACCAGATCTGGGAGGGAGTGAAAAAGACAGGCCCGATTTCCATCAGGCCTAACTGTGAATTTTACTGTAACTCACGTCGCTCTGTTTTATTTTACTGTATTTTATTTTATTCTCTTTATTTTTATTGTTGTAACCCACCCGGATTCCTTGTGATTGGGCAGGCTATAAATAAATCATTATTTTTATTATTATTATTATTATTATTATTGGTGCAAGTAACTCAGACAAAAGGAATTAGCACACCTATTCTCAGAGCCTTTTTCTGACTATGTCCTTCCAGTCCCATTCCTTAGCCATAATCCCTTCACCCTCTACAGACATAAATGGATCATGCAGCTAAATCCACTCATTTTCTCAAGGCAGGTTCTCCTACAATCTCTTCTTTGCTATCTCCTATGAGTAGGGATCCATACCTGCAAAAACGCTAAATTCAGGGCACCCACTCCAACTTTATTAATTTTATATCAAATAGGGAAGGGTTAACAGGTGGCTAAATCTTGGGGTAACACATTCCTCTCTTAATTCTGAGAGTCAGTCTTGTCTGTCATTGTCTTGATGTATTTTTCACTTCAACTTGTACGCCACTTTGATCAAAAATTGGAAAAGCGGGCTATAAATAAACTTCTTCTTCTTCTTCTTCTTCTTATTATTATTATTATTATTATTTCCAGAAGAACATGTCAGTCTTGAGAGAGTCCATACATGTGAGAGGCCACATAAATGCCAGCACTGTGGGAAAGGTTTTCCTTCAAAGTCAAAACTAGTGAGACATCAGAGAGTCCACACAGGAGAGAAGCCATACAAATGCCAGCATTGTGGGAAATGTTTTTCTCGGAAGTCAAGCCTCCTGACACATCAGAGAGTCCACACAGGAGAGAAGCCATTCAAATGCCAGCATTGTGGGAAATGTTTTTCTCAGAAGTCAAGCCTCCTGACACATCAGAGAGTCCACACAGGAGAGAAGCCATTCAAATGCCAGCATTGTGGGAAAGGTTTTTATCTGAAGTCAAGCCTCCTGATACATCAGAGAGTCCACACAGGAGAGAAGCCATACAAATGCCAGCATTGTGGGAAATGCTTCTCTCAGAAGTCACACCTAGTGAGACATCAGAGAGTCCACACAGGAGAGAAGCCATACAAA
>JACSCI010000044.1:61980-80123 GCA_016801065.1 Sceloporus tristichus | reverse complement strand
ATTATTATTATTATTATTATTATTATTATTATTATTATTATTATTATTAAAATCTGTCAGGTTGGGGGCTGCCTCCCATTCCCCAAGGCCCCTCTCCTGGCTCTTCCCAGAGGTCCCTTCCTGTCCACAGAGAGCTAGGATCCTGACTTCCCCTCCTGGCTCCTAGAGGCCTAGAATCAGAGAATTGGAAGAGACCACAAAGGCCATCTAGTCCAACCCCATTCTGCCATGCAGGAATCAAAGCATCCCCGATAGATGTCCATCCAGCCTCTGTTTAAAGACCTCTAAGGAAGGAGACTTCACCAAAATCTCTGAGGGAGTTTGTTACACTGTCGAACAGCCCTTACTGTCAGGAAGTTCCTCCTAATGTTGAGGTCTTTTCTTGTAACTTGCATTCATTGTTCTGCGTTCTAGTCTCTGGAGCAGCAGAAAACAAGCTGGTTCCCTCCTCAATATGACATCCCTTCAAATATTTAAACAGGTCTATCATATCACATCTTAACCGTCTCTTCTCCAGGCTAAACATCCCGAGCTCCCTAAGGTTTTCGTCATAGGGCATAGTTTTCAGACGCTTCACCATATTATTTCCCCTCCTTTGGACACTCTCCAGTTTCTCCACATCCTTTATGAATTGTGGTGCCCAGTATTCCAGGTGAGGTCTGACCAAAGCAGAATAGAGTAGCACTATTTCTTCCCTTGATCAAGACACTATACTTCTATAGATGCAGCCTAAAATCGCATTGACTTTATTAGCTGCTGCATCACACTGTTGACTCATGTTCAACTTGTGGTCTACTTGGACATCTCTAAGACAGGGATGGGCTACTGTTGGGGATTGGGGGCGTCACATTGGCCCCCAGGGGATCTCAGGGGCAATTGCACAATGTATTGCCTTAAAATAGGAATAATGTTTTGCCCCTCAGTATCCCATTGCATCCCTTTGGGGAAGTGGAGGCCATTTCATCACTGTCGGACCCTCTCTGAGCCATTGCAGGGCCAAGGGAGGGCTTTTTCCAAAGAAGCCATTCCAGAGCCTCAAAAGGCTGGGTCAAAAAAAAGGTAGGAAACATACTGAGATATGTGCTGAGTACCATTTGGGTGAGAAATGCATCAATCTCCATGCTGTCTTCTCACCAAATCCAAGAATTGGTGTAATATCTGGGGGCAGAACTAAGTTTCAGAATTAAAAAGTCCTTCGCTTGCACCAAAAGGTTTATTGAGAAACTCAGGCAGAAGCGTCCATTAACACATCTAAGCAGTCTCTGAAGCATCAAAACCTTTTCCCTCCATCGTTAACTACCTTCATACTCCTCCTTTTTCCTCCCCCTTCAGCCCCTAAACAGCCCAGCTGCCAAAGTACCTCTTGCCTTCTTCTTCCACCGTTCCCACATGCCATTCTCTCCTGGGTTATGTCTGCCACCCAAAACTCACAAACCAGTCAGTTAAGAGCCTCCACAACTGCTTCTTTTCCCCAAGTCTTTCTAGGCCCCACTATCCTTACCAACTACTTAAAACTACTAGCATTTACACTACTAATAATCCCCCCTAAACACCAGTACCATTCTGGATGAACCACAGAAACTGGTTCTGACAATTGGCAGTTTACAATGGGGTATTTAGATTCCTTATAAAGTGGAGAGCAATAGTGCCTCACTAAACTACACATTCAAATATTCTACAGGATGTTGCTATCATAATTAAACTAAACTTGAAAGGGATCTAGGACTCCTAGTAGACCACAAGTTCAACATGGGCCAACAGTGTGATGGGCAGCTAAAAAGGCCAATATGATTCTAGGCTGCATCAATATGAGTCAGGCCTTACTTGGAATAATCCTGTGTCCAGTTCTGGGCCCCACAATTTAAAAAGGATGTTGACAAGTTGGAACATGCCCAAAAGTGGGCAACCAAAATGGTGAAGGATCTGGAAACCATCAAGCCCTATGAGGAGCGGCTTAGAAAGCTGGGTACGTTTACCCTGGAGAAAAGAAAATTAACAGCGGGTATGATATCCATGTTTAAATATTGGAAAGGATTGTATTGACGATGGAGCAAGCTTGCTTTTTGCTGCTACAGAGAAAAAGAGACACGACAATGGACGCAAACCACAGAGAAAGAGGTTCCACTTAAACATTAAGAGGAACCTTGGGACAGTAAGAGCTCTTCAACAGTGCAATATACTCCCTTACAGTTTGGTGGAGTTCTCTTCTTTGGAGGTCTTTAAACAGAGGCTAGATGGTGCTTGGAGTGTGTATTCCTGCATGGCAGAAGTGGGTTGAACTGGATGGCCCTTGTGGTCTATTCAAACTCTATGATTCCATAATGCTAGTGGATTCCGGTTACTTACCCACAGAGGCCACATTCTCGTAATTCTCCATCATTACAGAACTGTACATAAGTCTCTGCTTCTTCGTCAATAGTTTCCATTCATCCTCAGTGAAATAGACCGCCACATCCGCAAAGGTCACCTGCAACAGAAAACATCCCTCATCCACAGAGAGACTAAGCAAAAGGGGAGGAAAGCACATGGTGCCTCCAAATATTATTTGATCACTTTAGAATTCAGTCCAGGAAATAAACTTTAAATGCTGTCAGCAAGAAAAAAGCTACTGCGTTTGAGATTCAGTTTGTCTCGAATCTTTTCAATATAATATGCAATATAATAAACAATATAATTTAGGCCATGGCTGGGATATTGATGCTGAATTAGGATACTGACTATCCCAACACATACAGTACATTTAGCCACCAAAGAATTATAGTGCATTTAGACATTTCTTGCCACATTTTGGAGGCAAATGTCATTTTTATAAAGCAGTGGGGAGCACTCTGGGCTTAAGGGTCACTGGGCCCACCCCCTATTTATATCCAGAGACATTCTCCCATAGCCCTCAACATTTCATTGATGGAAAAAACAAGACACATGTGGACAAGCAACCCAGAAGGCAGGGAAGATGGCCAAAGTTGTTTTTGAGGAAGATCACACAAGCTAGGAAGGGCACAGCAGTTTGCTTTTGCTTCAGCCTCCTGAGAAGGGTCATATCCTGTCTCCTTCTTTACTCTCCTCTCCCCACTTTTGAGCTGATAGGCTGCAAACTCAATTGCACTCAGGAACTGAAGTGAGTTGAGAAAGGGGGAAAGTGGGAGGAGGAGAGATCAACCGGGACATTTTTAAAAGCCCCTGAAGAAGTGGGGTGACAGAGGACTAACCAGGACCCCTCTCTGCCAAACTCTGACTGTATGTGATTTGATTCCATTCAGCAGTGGCACAGATGAAGCTTTTAGGATAGTGACTCACCGAAGAGTTGTTGTACCTCGGCAGCCTCTTTCTGTTGGAGCCCAACTCCCTCTGCTTGGCCTCTGTGTTGGCCATCAGGTGGGCAGGGGTCCTGGTGGCCTTTGCACTTGGGTCACTTCCAACAACAGAGGCCCCAAAGCCGTGTACAAGGGGTCCGAGATTCCTGAGAAAAGGGACCAGGGTTAGGATTGGCTTGGCAAGAAACCCTGCAGCACTCAAAGTCACAGAGAACAGCATCCTGCTGTTGACATATGCACTTCTCAAATATCTCCTTTGGGCTGATGCAGAGGTGGGCATCCCTCCCTCTGCATCAAACAAAGCTCCCTGGACCTAGCATAGATACACTGCAGCTCCCCTACACAACAGATACTCCATGCCTTATTAGAGTGATGGGGGATTAGGACATGGAAAATTGGAGAGGGCCCTGGTTATGTCCCCGTAGCTAGATGTGAAATGGTTGCATCATTTGTTGAAACCTCCTGACCTCCCCAGTGACCTTCAGAGGAAGATGTCTTCATTTTGCTTCTCACTACATAAACACAGCTGGATGTTTCTTCAATACCTCACATCCAACACTCACACTATGCATGGAATGGCCATGTGGGATTGCTTCCACAATTTTATGGGTGGACCTGTGTCAGTGAACGGCCATTTGTAACCTGGTTCCACCTGGAGAATAGAGGGTTCTGCTGGGTCAGTTTGTCTGGCCTGGTGGTTTGTCATTCTCCCAATGGCTCACTCTCTCAGCTGCAACCTTTCTACACAATCCTGGACTGAAACGTTGAAACAAAGGTCCTCTTCCTGCACCAGGAATAAAGGCCTACCTTCAGTACAAAGACCCAGAAAGGGCTCTTTTGAAGTCCTTTATGGCTGGAGCTTCCCTGGGTCAGAAGCCGTCTCCTCAGCCGTAGAGAAGGGTTGCTCTGAGTGCAAAGGAGAAGAAGGTCCACAGGGCTGAGGGAGGGAAGGCAATGGGGAAAGGTCAGTTTCAATGGCCTGTCCAGGTACTAAGTTGTGACTGGATGAGAATCTAGTGAGCAGACAGGTGTAGACCATGGTAATGAGCTAAGTAGACCAGGTGATTGTATTAAATAATTAGAAAGGTATAATTGCCTGGTGGATCTACTGGGTCTTGGGAGCATTCATTGAATCCTGCTCTCCATGCTGCCCTCATGGTAATGTATGCATGCTGCTGCTTCTGGACTTTGTACTATGCCATTCATATTGTTTTGCTTCAGTTTTTGAGACTTCTGTTAAGTAAAGTTTTGTTAATTTCCTCAAACCTCTGCTGTCATTTTTTGCTATTATACTCACACCCCAACAATGGTTATGGGCCCAGAGCGCCACCATGGCGGTGTTGTAGTTTGGAGGAAATTAGAAGTCTGAAGAGTCTGCAGTTTTTTTCATTTTTGTTTGGCAGACAAGAAGCAAAAGGGCTTGCTGAGCACCTGATATTTGTTTTTTGGATAAAGGTGTTGAAGATCAGCAGCCATGGCCAGTACAGTGATTGGTGGTCTACCACTTGAGAGACTCAATGACCATAATTATTTGACTTGGTCTATGAAGATGCAGTTTTTTCTTGTTAAAGAAGGTTTATGGAAAGCTGTAGAAAATCCCCCAGCACAGCCTGGCAGAGGTCAGAGGATAGCAGCCCAAAAGGCTCACTCCTGGATTGTTTTGGGAGTAGAAGAAAGCCAGCTCAACCATATAAGACACTTGCAGACTGCAAAGGAGTGTTGGGAGGCTTTGCGAGGAATCCATATTCGCACCACTGCTACTTCCAAGATGGCCCTGTCTAGGAAGCTCTACAGAGCACGTCTGGAGCCAGAAGGGGATGTTTTGCAGCATTTGCAGCATATGCAGCAGCTTTTTGTTGAGTTGTCGGAGAGGGGCAGATTTTTTGAAGAAAGTGACAAAGTGTTTATTGTTTTGAGTTCCCTTGATGAATCCTGGGACAATTTTTCCCAAAGTCTGGAGGTTCTTCCAGAAAAAGACTTGACAATGCACTACCTCACCGGTCGTCTGTTAGAGGAAGAAGCTAAAAGGAAGGAACGCCGATTGGAGCAGGCAACTTCCAAGCAGCATTTCAAGAATTCTTCGGCTCAGCCTCAGCGTAATAGTGAGGCGAACAGCGGAGAAGGTGTATTTGCTGTAAGGAAGTGCTATCGCTGTGGTTCCACGCGGCATCTTCAATGCTTCTGTCCAGCCTTGCAGAGACACGGTGGTGCAGAGAAGAAGAAGAAAAAGCAGGGAGTCAAGTCACAGATTGTTTCGGCTGCATTTTGTTCAAGCCAGGAAGGAGGGAACTGGTTGTTGGATTCTGGTTGCGCATGCCACATTGCCAACCAAAGACACTTTTTTGAGTTTTTGGAGCCTGCAAGTATGGATCATGTTAAGTTGGGAAATGGTCTTAAGGTTTCCGTTGAGGGAATGGGAGCATGCTATGTTCCCTGTTTATCCACAACACTGCAAAATGTATTTTATGTGCCAGAGCTAAAATTTAGTTTTTTTAGTGTAGCCTGTCTGACTGAAGAAGGCTATCAGATATCTTTTGTTGGCACAGGTTGTGAAGTCAGGAAAGGAGGGGAACTCTGTGCTAGAGGGGTTAAAAGGGAAGGTCTTTATTATATGACTCCCAGTGAGCAGAGTTCTGTGGGTGCAGTATATGATAATAACCCTCCACATGACAAATGCATTCATTTGTTGCACAGGCGTTTAGGCCATGCCAGTTTCAAAGTGATAGAGAAAATGAGGTCTCTGTATGAGGATAACAAAGTGAAACAATGCAAGTTATTTCTTGACTGTGCCATATGCAAACAGTCAAAGAGCAAAATTCAGCCAATAAGGAGGAAAAGCAACAGGGTGACTGAAAGGCCATTTCAGATAGTACATTCTGATGTTGTAGGGCCATTACAAGCCAGCTTAGGTGGAGCTAGATATTTTGTTACTTTTGTAGATGACTACAGCCGTTATAGCTGGGCTTATGTTATAAAAAACAAAGGGGAGGTTTTTCAAATATTTAAGAACTGGGTTGCCTATGTAGAAAGGCAATTTGGCCACAAAGTGGCACAATTACAATCAGACCAAGGAGGAGAATACTTGTCTAGCTGTTTTCAGCAGTGGCTGAAAAGAAAAGGCATCCTGCATAGACTTACCAACCCTTTTTCACCTTGGGAAAATGGCATAGCAGAACGCCATGGGGGAATGCTCCAGGTAGTAAAAGACTCACTACTGTGTGACTCAGGTATGAGTACTAAATATTGGGCTGAAGCTTTACTCACTGCAAACTATATTGTAAACAGGATATGGAGCTCTGCAATCAACAACACCCCATATTTTTTGTTGTTTGGTAAACAACCCAACCTTACACATTTAAGGATTTTTGGGAGTTATGCCTGGGTACATATTCCAAAGGCACAAAGAAGAAAGGGGCAAGCTAAAGCTGCAAAGCTAAGATTCTTGGGTTATGCCACAGGTTGTAAGGGATATAGGTTTGATGGAGGCTATGGGAGGGTGGTAATATCCCAGAATGCAAGTTTCATTGAAAGCAATTGGAGGCATGTTCATGCCAATTCAGAAATTCTTCTGCCTGTGAATGGGAGTGATGGGATAGACAGTACTGGTGTTACACCTTCACCACCTCAATCTCCTCTTAATGAAACCACTTCATCTAATGGTCAACAGGTTAAAAGTCCTGAGAAAAGCCCTGGGAATGTTAAAAAGGAGGGGCAGGAAAGCCCAAAGGCTTCAATTGAGCAAGACACTACTATTCAACCAAGGAGGTCTCAGAGAGAGAACAAAGGGGTTCCACCTGAAAGGTTTTCAGTTCCTAATGTTATTAGAGTTTGCAATATTATGTTAGAGCCCCAAAGTTATGAGGAAGTTTTGAGTTTGCCTCCCAGTGAAAAGGCAAAGTGGGAAGAGGCAATGCAAGCTGAAATGAAATCCATGAATGACCACAAGGTATATACTGTTGTGAATCTGCCAGCAGATAAAAAGCCTGTAGGGTGTCATTGGGTATACAAAATCAAACATTCTAGTTCAGGAGAAGTAAAGTACAAGGCTAGACTCGTAGCTCAAGGTTTTTCACAAAGGAAGTTTGAGAGCTATGATGAAGTTTTTTCACCAACTTCTAAGGCTGAAAGTCTGAGGTTAATCCTCACTATAGCTGCACAAACAGGTGCATTAGTTCACCATTTTGATATAACTACAGCCTTTCTAAATGCACAGCTGGATGAATCAATATTCATGGTGCAGCCTCCTGGTTTTCAAACAAGTAATCTGAATATGGTTTGGAAACTGAATAAGGCTATCTATGGGTTAAAGCAGTCAGCTAGATGCTGGTACAAATGCCTTGAAGCTGAATTACTGAGACATGGTTTCAAACAAGGTATTGCTGATCCCTGTGTCTTTACCAAAGGGTCAGGTAAAGATTTACAAATAGTGCTTGCATATGTAGATGATATTTGTTTTGTTGCTCCATCTATAAACCATGTAAATAAGTTTGCAGCAGACCTGGGAGAGAAATTCCAAATAAAGCATTTGGGAAGCATTCACAAATACTTAGGTGTAGAAATTGAAAGAACAGCTGATGGAAGTTTTCTGCTCAGTCAAAAGGAAAAAATTAAGCAGCTTTTGCAGAAACTTCATATGGAAGAGTGCAAAGGTCAGGCTACTCCCATGGTAGTAGACTTTGTTAAAAATGAATGTGAAATAATGTTTGATGATGTAGAACTATATCAATCAGCAGTAGGGAGTCTACTATATCTGGCACACTGGAGTCGACCAGATTTATCTGCAACTGCAAACATATTAAGTCGTTTTTGTTCAAAACCAACCAATGCAGCCTGGCAAGCTGTCAAGAGAGTCATGAGATATTTAAAGGAGACAATTGGTTATGATTTGTTAATTTCGTCTTCTGTATCAAATGAGTTATGCTGTTATGTAGACAGTGATTTTGCCGATGATGTACAGGACAGAAAGTCTACAACAGGCATTGTTATGTTTTTTAGCAAAGTTCCTATAATATGGAAATCTAAGAAGCAGAGTTTTGTGTCAGTTTCTTCAGCAGAAGCTGAGTATGCCGCTTTATCTGATTTATGTTGTGAATTAGTATGGTTTATACAACTTCTGAGGGATTGAAGTAGAGAAGCCTGTCACTGTTTACGAAGATTCTCAAGCGTGCATCGAGATGGCAACAACAGAAAGAGTAAAAAGTCGCACTAAGCATGTTGATGTAAAATATCATAATGTAAGAGATGTTGTACAAACCAATGTAATACAACTAATATATTGTGCGTCACAAGAAAATGTAGCTGATGTGTTCACCAAGCCATTGGTTGCTGTAAAACATAAAGAGATGATGTCCAGGCTTGGCTTGATTAAAAATGTTATATAAGTTGGTTATGCACTTCATCCAGTGCACAAGGAGGGGTGTCCGGGTAATAAGTTGTGACTGGATGAGAATCTAGTGAGCAGGCAGGTGTAGACCATGGTAATGAGCTAAGTAAACCAGGTGATTGTATTAACTAATTAGAAAGGTATAATTGCCTGGTGGATCTACTGGATCTTGGGAGCATTCATTGAATCCTGCTCTCCATGCTGCCCTCATGGTAATGTATGCATGCTGCTGCTTCTGGATTTTGTACTATGCCATTCATATTGTTTTGCTTCAATTTTTGAGACTTCTGTTAAGTAAAGTTTTGTTAATTTCCTCAAACCTCTGCTGTCATTTTTTGCTATTATACTCACACCCCAACATATACCCCCAATTCTGTCATCCAAGTCACTGATAAAGATGTTGAATAGCACTGGGCCCAGGACAGAACCCCAGTGGACACACCACTGGTCACTTCTCTCCAGGATGAAAAGGAGTCATTGTTGAGCACCCTTTCAGTTTGGCCAGTCAACCAATTACAAATCCATGTAACAGTTACCTTGTCTGGCTTGTTTCATGTTTTTGTTTTATATACTGTACTGTTTAATTTGATTAACTGCTATTAGTGAATTTCCAAGAGTGGCCACCAGATGGCACTCCAGGATAGAACTTGGTGAGAAGCCCAAGGAGGCTGCAGTGCCCTGAGTATCCACAAGAGGGTGGTGTTGTATTAGGAATGTTCTTTATTGATAAAACCAAAGTCTATGGGGACTAATGTGATTTTTCCATTAGCTCCCCATTCCTGAGGGGGCGTGGCCTCCTTCCTTTTACCTGGACCTTCCTCCGCTCCCATTGGCTGCCTATTCCCCCCCCACCCACCGATTGCCCTGAAAGCGAAAGGACCACCGGAAGGAAATGGGAGGAATTGCAGTGCTGCATCATGGGAAATTTGCAACTGGGGGGTTTGCGGTGGTGAAATAGAGCAGAAGCAAAGCTGCATTCCACATCAGACCAATTCGGAGTGGAATCGGAGTGAGCTTGGAAGCGATTTCTGAGCATTTTCTTGTTACCAATTTTCCCAAAATGAGGGGTGTCCGGGAATGCTGCCAGCAAACACTGACAAGTGCTGAAAACAGTACCTTCAGGCCAGTGAAAGTAAAGCAGACTTTGCAAGGAAGCAGACTGAGAGCAGTCCGAGAATACAAGCCGAGGTCAGGATTCCAGAAATCCGAACGTTCCGAGAGTCAAGCCGAAGTCAGGATACCGGGAAACAGCGTGGTCAAACAGTCCGAGGTCAAAACAGCCAGGAGATAACAAAGGTCCAGTCCGAGGTCAAGGTAACAAGGAATCAAGATGCAAGGAGCTAGTGCCAGCAGCAATCACGCCAAGGGATCATGCAATAAACTCTAGCAACCAGCAACAGTCTCTCTCCCACTTAAGTAAGGGAAACTCTCCCTCGTGCCACCTGAAGCTGGTTGGCTAATTGCCTCTCGGCAATCCTCTTTGATCTGCGCCTGCAAGTACTCTCGGCCCTTCTCTCTTGGTAAGAAGGCACCTTCAGGCAAGCTTTGTCTCTAGAGTCACCACTAGGCTGTGGTACCACAGGAGGCCTCTCTTCAGCACTAGGACCTGGCTGAACCTCCTCCTCTGGGGCTGGAGGATCACAGCTGGGACCTGGCAGAGCAGGATCAGCACCTGGCGTTGCCTCAATCAGCCCTTGCTCTGGAGGAGGCTCATCCTCCTCCTCATCCTCCGAGAGCTGATCTTGGCTGGCCATGACATGGGGTCACTTTGGAATCACTGCGGAAGCCCCACGGAAGGAGCCCCCATAGAAAGGAATTATGTGTGATCCTATACATATTATCCAATTGTACCAGTTTGGTGCCATGTTAACTGTTGTGGATCCACCCTTGAGAAACCTGGGAATGGGGTGCTTAGAACTGAATGCTTGTTAGAGAGCCCCAGTGTAGTCCTTCATGAGTTGCTATATAATTCTAAGTACCTGAAAGATGAAATCCCAGGATTCTGTTGGACAGAGTCCTGGAAGTTTCATGGTGTCAAAGTGCTAGGTTTGAGCAATGGAGATACAACCCAGGTGCCAAAAATGACCCCTAGCAATTCTGGACAGACTCATTCAGTCTCTGTCTCTATTGGTAGAGGGGCTGTTTACACCAAGAAACCCATGGATCTTCAAGGGATCTCCAGTTTATTTAGTTTATTTATATACATCCATCCTTTCTCCCAATATAGGGACTCAGGGTGGCTAACAGCAAATTTAATACAGTACAAATTCAAAACAATGCAAAGGCATTAAAATTATAACAATTTTTTTTTAAAAAAATTAAAACATTTATACAGTTGGACCTTGAAAATAGTAAATTGCATCAAAAACCACATACCAACCTTGGCCTCTGAACTGCAGTTCAAACCGCATCTCTGTTTTGCTTAGGATCCAGCCCTTGAGGCATCAGCATTTCCAGAAAGGAGAGAAAGTGGAAGTGCAAAATACTTTTTGTTTGGAGGAAGTGTCTATCCAGATTCTGTCCTGTAAAACTATTATAGCCCCCTTTGATGCTGTCTTTGATTCAGAACATATGATTTTAAGGCATCTTGCACTTCTATCTCCATCCAATAAACCTTTGAATTCTTTCAAGCATTCTGTTTTCCTGGCTGCCCATCCCAAGAGTATGAAAAATAGCACCAGTCATGGAGATTCAGTCTTTTTCTTAATGGGGATACAGAGCAAGGGCCCCAGGATCCACACTCCTGGCGTAAGACCTGGCCCAGTTCATTGCAGAGATTTGAAGTCCTTAAGGTTAGAGCCAGAGTGGGAGGTTTTGGGAGTCCCTGTGTCTCCAAAAGTAACTTTCCCAAGAGCAGTCTAGGTCTCCCTTCCAAAGACCAGCAGTGGATGGAGAAGGAGGCCTTGGGGAAGCAGAGGAGAGCTTGGCTTGACCCCCAAGGACTCTCCCTTGAAGGTTTCCATCTCTCTAGGAAACGGTGGAGCCCGGGAGGGAGACTGAGGACTAGGGCATGCTGGGAAAAGCTTCAGGGGGAGCTTATGGGAGCAAATGTGGGACTTTGCTTTCTCCTCCAGGTTACTTCCCTGCTCTCTTTTGACAGGCTTGAAGACAACACATGGTAAGCTGAATGGTGGAAAAGACTGCAAACGCCATCTTCCCTGTACGTTCCATGCTCACCTCCATGGCACCTTAGGAGTAAGCAAGTCCCCGCTGAGGGCAGCACAAACAACAAAATCCAAAATGGGGAGTGGCCTTTGAGATCCTGACGGTCCTCTGAGAGGAAAACGCCAGCCCCTGAAACCAATCCTGGCCAGCTTTTGGGAAAGGGCCCTCAAAGTTTGGTCCAAGCGGCTCTCAGCCCCTTGCAGACTGTCCCTTCCCTGAGTCTTGCTCTCCTGGAGGCTCAGAGGAGATTCTTCTTAGGGACCCTCAGCCCCAGGTTCAGCTGACAAACGGCCATTCGCCCGTGAAGAGCCCCCCGTTCCCCGCTCTGTCCTGGCACATGCCTTAGGAAACCTCTTCCATGGGAATTTGGGAGCTCCTAATCTTAGTGGAAATGGGAACCTCTGGAATCCTCCTATTCTTCTCAGCTGGCAAGCAAGGTCTAGTTGTGAATCTCTTCCAAGGAAAAGAGGGGCTGTTGTTGTTGTTGTTGTTGTAATAACAGGGCTCCGGTCAATGGAGGTCTTCTTCAGGCAGTAAAGGGAAATTTATGCAAATACAGAATGACATCACTGCTATGGAAGGCTCTCTTGACCAATCAGAGAGCAAGATGAAGGTTCTTCTGGAAGCTTCCGTGAGAAGGAGATATAAGGCCTGAGTGACCAAGAGACAGTTGGGGGAATTGTGTCGGTTGGAGATCGAGAGAGAGAGAATTAAGAGCGGATCTTGGAAGTTAGTCTGAGAAATGGACGTTTGGGTTTATTTGGGTTTTTAATAGCTTATATGAACTGAATATTATATACTAAAAAATATTGTACCTGCAAGATCCTTAATATCTTGCATGACTTATATTTTAGTTATATTTTGCTATTTATAATACATACCTCCTTGGAGCATCTACTACTCGACACTCCTTTTACATGTGTCTTGGCTCAGTTGATGCTTGGAAGATCAGTAAAGGAGGAGAAATAAGGTTCCTTAACTGGTCCCAGTGTAGGTTAAGGGAAATCCTTTTATAATTCACTGGGTGATGGCAGCGTGATTTCAGGAATGTAAGAGTCTGCTGGGCTAAGAACCGTAAGAAAGCCGCAGTTTGGCTTCTTGGACCACAGGAGATCATCCCAAGGACAGAGGCAGTTAGAGAAGTTGTTGAACAATTAATTAACTTAATAGGAGATTGCTGGAATGTTAATCTGGAAAGAGATACGACTTGGTTGCCTTTTTAAAGCCTAAAGACTGGTGATATATCAGATCTCTTCCAGAGGCTATTTCTTAACTTGGAAGTGACAGAAGAGGAGGTCCTCTGGGTAAATGCAGCCAGCCTACTTTTTAATAGTAAGACTTTACCAGATGCCCTCAATGTGTGGGGCGGATTGTATGGGAGAAGGGGATCCCATAAGTAAGCTGGACCCAAGTCATGAAGGGCTTTAAAGGTTATAACCAAGATTTTGTATTGTTCCCAGAAATTAACAGGCAACTAGTGAAGAGACTTTATTATAGGTTTAATATGGTCACCTCTAGATCTTCCAGTGACCACTTTGGCTGCCATATTTTGAATTAGATGAAGTTTCCGGACTTGGTTGAAGGGTAGCCCTTTGTAGACCGCATTGCAGAAGTCAAGACATGAGGTTACCAGCGCATGCATCATAGTTTTTAGGTCTTCAGGTTCCAGGAAGGGACGCAGTTGGTGTATCAACTGAAACTGATATCAGGCACTCTTGGCCATAGCATCTATCTGAGTTGACATCTGGAGCGACGGTTCCAGGAACACCCCCAAACTGCAAATACCGTCCTTTAGGGGAAGTGTGACCCTGTCCAGGACCAGTTGACAAACCTCCATATCTGGATTAGGATATCCAACAACAAGTAATTCTGTTTTATCTGGATTCAGTTTTAATCTGTTTTTCCTGATACAGCCTATTACTATCTCAAGACATTCATTCAGAGGGGAGATGCCTTCCTTTGTTGACGCTGAGGTATGCAGCATGGAGAGATATATCCAGGTGTCACCAGCAACTGATAGCACCCCAGATGATCTCTCCCAGAGGTTTCATGTAGATGTTAAAGAGATTGGGGACAGGATGGCACTCTGCGGGATGCCAAATTCAAGCTCCCTTTAGGAGAAGCAACTTTCCCCAAGCATCATCATCTGGAATCTGCCCAATGAAGTGCCTCCAAACTCCAGTTCCTCAGGCTTTCCAGAAGGATGCCCTGATTGATGGCATTGAAAGCCACTGAGAGATGCAAAAGGATCAACAGGCTCACACTTCCCCTGTCAATACTCAAGCAGAGATCATCTACTAAGGCGACCATAGCAGTCTCTACCCTGTATTCCATCCTGAAGCCAGTTTGAAATGGGTCTAGATAATCTGATTCTTCCAAGACCGCTTGAAGTTGAAGAGCAATTGTCCTGTCAATCACCTTGTTTAGAAATGGAAGATTGGGGACTGGTCAGTAATTGTTCATGTCCAAGAGATATAGAGAGGGCTTCTTCAGAAGTGGCCATTTCACCGCTTCTTTTAAGCAAGATGGAAAATAGCCCTCCATAAGAGATGCATCTATAATATATCTCAAGTGAGTCCTAAGTGCATCTCCTCCTTGGAGGGCCAGCAATGGTTGAGAGGGCAAGTTGTCTTCTTCACACTTCCAAGGAGCTTGTCAACATCCTTGGTACTCACAGATTCAGTTTGATCCAGTATGATCTTATTCACAGAGTCACTGGACACCTCACCTATAGTTTCTGCAATAACGTCGGAGTCCAAGTTGGCTCTTATCTGAGAGATTTTATCTACGAAATGGCCATTTAAAGCGTCACAGTGAGCCGTGGAAGGTTCTGTCCGGGATTGCTGCCAGCAGTCTCTGACTTATGCTGATAACCAAGCCTTCAGCCAACACATGTAAGCAAAACAAACCTTGTGGAGAAGCAGTCAAAAAGCAAGCCGAGGAAACAAGCCGGTGTCGGGGTTGCAGAAAGTCAAGCGTGCCGAAAGACGAGCCGAAGTCAGGAAGCCAGAAAGCAGCGTGGTCAAAACAGTCCGAGGTCACAATAGCCAAGAGATAACAAGGTCCGGTCCTAGGTCAAGGTAACAAGGTAGCAAGGTAACAAGATGTCTGGAGCTAGAGCGACAGCAATCACACCAAGGACTCATGCAATAAACTCTAGCAACAAACTCAAGCCTCTCTCCCACTTAAATCAGGGAAGCTCTCCCTCAAGCCACCTGAGGCTGGTTTGCCAATTGTCTTTCTGCAATCCTCCTGGATCTGCGCCTGCAAGCACTCTCAGCCCTTCTCTCTTGATAAGAAGGTACTTGCAGGCACGCCTCATCTCCTGAATCACTACTAGGCTGTGGCACCACAGAAGGCCTTTCCTCAGCACTAGGACCTGGTTGGACCTCCTGCTCTGGGGCTGGGGAAGCACAGCTGGGACCTGGCAGAACAGAACTAACACCTGGCGTAGCCTCAATCAGCCCTTGCTCTGGAGGAGGCTCATCCTCCTCCTCCTCCTCCGAGAGCTCATCTTGGCTGGCCATGACAGGTTCTCAGAATGGACTCCGGGGGGCAGGCGACTGGATCGGTTCCCAGATGCTTCCCCTCCACCTCAGGACTCCCTTTATGTTTCTCTTCCCTTGGAAGTTTCCCTCTTTCCTTTCTTCCTTCTCCTCCTTTAACCTAAATCCCATCAAGGGGTCCAAGGCCCTTTCAGCATGTTCCCAAATGTGGGGGGAGACAATCTTTCTGGTACTGAGTGTCTCTCTGCTGACCCTCCTCTGCAGGGTTGTTGTGAAGGGAAAGGTATATATTTGGAATGTGTGTGTCTGCCTAATACGGATCCTGTGGGCTTCTATGCCTAGTTTGCAGGTTGCCAGGGGGATGTCCCTCTCCCCAGAAGGGGCTCTGAGGTCCCTCTGTCTGCCTCCTCTTGGTTTTGGCCTAGATTTAAAATAATAAATAAATAAAATCTTTATTTATATCCCGCCCTTCCAAAAAGATCAGGGCGGCTTACAATATGCAGCAAGTGCAACAAATTAAAAACATATCAACAACAGTACACATCTCAAAATAACAATAAAAGCCCCGTTAGCCCATCCTCATGGCCACGGAAGAGGAGGGAGGCCCACAGGATATTTAGTCGGGGAATGCCTGCTTGAATAGGAAGGTCTTGAGGTCCTTCCTAAATTGGGCCAGGGTGGAAGATGAGCGGAGCTCCGTGGGCAGCGTGTTCCAAAGGGCTGGGGCAGCTGTGGAAAAGGCTCTTCTAGAGGTAGAAGCTAGCCTGGCCCCTGGCACCTTCAGCAATTGCTGCCCAGATGTTCTGAGGGTGCGAGGCGGATTGTACGGGGAGAGGCGGTCCTTTAGAAATCCTGGGCCCAAGCCATTTAGGGCTTTATAGGTAATAACCAACGCCTTATATTGAGCTCGGAAGCGAATAGGCAGCCAGTGAAGATCTTTAAGTACAGGTGTTATATGGCTGGTCCTGGATACGCCAGTGACCAGCCGGGCTGCCATATTCTGTACCATTTGGAGCTTCCGAGTTTGGTATAAGGGTTGCCCCATGTAGAGTACATTGCAGAAGTCCAATCTCGAAGTTACCAGGGCATGTACAACAGTTTGGGCTCTTCCCTCTCCCACCAGACAGAGCCCCCTTCCCCTAGGACCCCAGGAAAACTCCTCCCCTCCAAAAAATGTTGTTTCCAATGCTATTGAAACCTCTCCTGTGTGATGCTTTTTATTTGTCACAAAAATCTTTTGACTGGGGTCTCCCTTCTTCTGAACCCCATCTCAGCCCCTCCCAGAGATGAAAAGGGTGCCCCCTTCCTGGAAAACAAAAAGGAGGGCCTAGCCAAGCCAAATGAGTAATCAGAAAGGAGGGTCTGTCTCTGCCCCACTTTCCAGGAGGGAGGGCAGTCCTCAAAGCTCTTTCTGTTTTTGGATCACCCTGCCCCCTCCCCCCATGGCCATGCCTCTCCCCAAGGGTCCCCCTAACTCCTTTAATAAGCCTCCCTATGTACCTGAGCACCAAGGAATCCCCAAGGAAGGGGAAGAGAAGGAAGGAGGGAGGGAGAGGCGGCCTGGCAGGGTTTTCTTTCTTCTTATAACCCCCCTCCCCAAAGGATCCTCCAGAAGACCCTCCAGACATACCTCCAAATGAACGAAGGCTCCCCCTACTTCCCTCCCTCCCTCAGAATAGAGGACTATTAGAGAAGCAATGGCTTCAGGGGTCGAGGCTGCACATGCGCACATGCCCCCAAAGCCCCCTCCATAGCATATGGAGGAATCGCCAAGGCTTTGCTGCTGGTGCTGCTTGTTCCGCTGGTGGCCTTTGCAGGAAGGGAAAGAGTGCGCCAGGGGTTCAGCAGCCTCCCCTCCCTCCCTTCGTCTGAGGAGAGTTGGAGGAGTTCAGAATGGAGCCAAAGATAAGAATCTAGACTCAGTAGGGAAAGGCAGGAAAGGAAGGCTTTGCTTTGTACATACAACTCTGTCTGTCTATCTTGGTGTGTGTGTGTGTGTGTGTGTGTGTGTGTTTGCTTCTTGTGGCTGGAAATGGAGCTGAGGACTGAAGAGAGAACAAACTGTCAGTTTTGTGCAAATTCTGAACTTCTGTGCATCAATGAGTCCAGTGTGTTGAAATAGCAAAGAACTTTATTGAGAACACATAGTCATAAATTCAGATTTTAAGTCAGAACTGCCCTCCCCAAGCCAAAGAATACATTAAAACCCCAAAACCTAAACCTCCACCCTCTTCCAAACATAGCCCCCACCTCCAATTCCCATAGTCTATGCCCCACAGGTAACAAGGCCCCCTTTGCCATTCCCAGAAACTAGCCCCCTTTCTGCTAATACCAACCCACAACATTCTTCAGCCAGCATCCCACAAATCCCAAATGCTATCATTCCCATTACTATTCTAGCCGGCTGCAACAAATCCTACCCCTCTATCTAGCTAACCTATACCACGACCCATAATCCCCAGCCAAGTTTATAATTAAAAGCAATGATCTATACTAATAACAATAAAAACCTAAACTTAACACAATATAAATTTAAAACAGACATATGGACAGACAAACCTAACACAAAAAATCACAAGGGTCTTTTCTTATCACAACTGGATAGAACATATATTTTTTTGTATTCCTTCTTGACTTCTTCTTAGTTCACTTCTGGGATTTGTGTGGCTTCTCTCCTGTGTGGATTCTTTGATGTCTCACTTGGTGTGACTTTGAAGTAAAACATTTCTCACAATGCTGGCATTTGTATGGCTTCTCTCCTGTGTGGACTCTCTG
>JACSCI010000044.1:39154-53947 GCA_016801065.1 Sceloporus tristichus | reverse complement strand
GAGAAGCTACAGAAATCCCAGTAATGAACTAACATTATATTTGTCAAGAAGGAGTACAAAGAATATATTTTTAATCATGTGGTAATAAGAAAAAGCCCTTATGATTTTGTTTATTAGCTTTGTCTGTCCATATGTCTGTTTCTAAAGTCATATTTTGTTAAGTTTAGGTTTTAATTGCTAATAGTATAGGTAATTGCTTTGGGTTGTATATTTGTCATGGATTGTGGTATAGGTTAGATAGATGAGGGGTGGGATTTGTTGCAGCTGGATAGAATAGTTATGGGAATGGTATCTTTTGCAAAGTGTGAGATGTTGTCTGAAGAAAATTTTGGGGTATTAACAGAAAGGACAAGTTTCTGGGAATGGCAAAGGGGGCCTTTTTACCTGTGGGGCATAGACTCTGGGAATTGGGGGTGAGGCTAGGTTTGGAAGAGGGTGATGTTGAACGTTTGGGGTTTTAGTGTATTGTATGGATTGGAGTGGGCAGTTCTGGCTTAAACACTGGGTTTCTGTGTGTTCTCAATAAAGTTCTTTGCTATTTCAACACACTGGACTCTTTGATGCACAGAAGTTCTGAATTTGCCCAGAACTGACCCTTTCTTCTCTCCTCAGTCCTCAGCTCCATTCCCAGCCATAAGAACAGAAGGGGCACACGCACACACACACACACATACGTGCACAGAAACACACACACATACAGGATACACAGAGACAGCTATATTTCAAAACTAATGCCTTCCTTTCCTGACTTTCCCTCCTGAGTCCAGCTCTGCACCTTGGCCTCCATTGCAATCTCCTCAAAGGAAGAAATGAGGGAAGGAAGGGGAGGCTGCTGAACCCCTGGCGCATACCTTCCTTTCCTGCAAAGGTCGCCAGCAGAATAAGCAGCAGCATCTAGGCCCTGGCAATCCCTGCGAATGCTGAGGAGGGGCCTTTGGGGGTATCTATGTAAGCACCGTCTCAGCTCCTGAAGCCATGGCTGCCCTCACAGTCTGTTCTTAGGGAGGGAGGGAAGTGGGGAGAGCCCTTGTTCATTCAGAGGAATGGCTGGAGGGTCTTCTGGGGGGCCCTTGGGGGCTTATAAGAAGGAAGGAAACCCCTCTTCTTCTCCCAAAGAAAGGCAGGGGGCCTGCCAGGTCTCCTCTCCCTCTTTCATTCCCTGCCCCCTACTAGGAGGATTCCTTGGGTCCCAGGTACTTGGGGGGTTATTATGAGAATAGACGCCGTGGGGACCATTGGAGAGAGGCATGGCCATGGAGGGGAGGGGGTTTTGGACTTCATCTCCCAGAAGCCTCAGCCAATCACCATCCACATGCAAATTTCCTTCCTACCTCAGTAGTCTACAGTCAATCTGAATAGACTTACAGAACCCTACAAAGGCTCCTCCTTCCTCTTTGTCCCTCAGCCAATCACCATCCAGATGCAAATTTCCTTCCTACCTCATAATGCACTCCCTGACAGCTTGGCCAATGATCTGAGATTCTGGGAGCTGAAGTCCAAAACATCTGGAGGGCCGGACTTTGAGGACCCCTGCTTTAAATGCTAAGACCTGACTTGGATGCCAGCATTATTGCAGAGGCCATAGGTCAGGTGTCCAGTGACTCTGTGAATGAGATCATACTGGATCAGTTTGAATCTGTGAGTACTAAGGATGTGGTCAAGCTCCCTGGAAATGAGAAGAAGATAACTTTCCCTCTGGATCCTTGCCCTTCATAGCTGGTCCTCCAAGGAGAAGATGCTCTTAGGACTCACCTGAGATATATCATAGATGCATCTCTTAGGGAGGGCTATTTTCCATCTTGCTTAAAAGAAGTGGTGTTACGGCTGTTTATGGAAAAGCCCTCCCTAGATGCCTTGGAGATGAACAATTACAGACCGGTCTCCCATCTTCTATTTCTAAACAACATGATAGAGAGGGCAGTTGCTCTTCAACTCCAAGCGGTCTTGGATGAAATGGATTATCTGGACCCATTTCAAACTGGCTTCAGGGTGGGATACGGAGTCGAAATTGTTATGGCCGCCTTAGTAGATGATCTTTGCTTGAGCATCGACATGTGAAGTGTGACCCTGTTGATGCTTTTGGATCTCTCAGAGGCCTTCAATACAATCGACCATGGCATCCTTATGGAAAGCCTGAGGGAATTGGGGATGGGGGGCAATGTGTTGCAGTGGTTCTGGTCCTATCTCTCAGCCAGATTCCAGAAGGAGATGCTTGGGGACAGTTGCTCCTCTAAAAGGGAGCTTAAATCTGGCGTTCTTCGGGGCGTCCTCCTGTCACTAATTCTGTTTTTTCTTAAACCTTAAAAACCAACTTCAAAAATTCAAGGTCACATGGGATTTAAAAGGGCAACATTACATAAAAACAGGGATGGACTCAGAAGACAGAGATACCTTCTTTGCACCAGTTCAGTCCTCGAAAGGGAATCCTATTACAAAGGAAGGCCCACTTCTGCTCCAAAGTGGTTGAGATCAGATATAAGTGGAGACCATCGTTCTTCAAAAGGCAGAGGAAGAGTCACCCCGCAACCTTCTACATTGATCAGTGAGCTTTTCCATAAACCAAAAATCCCAAAATCGAGACCACCAATCAGTCATATTGACCTTTTCAGTTTTCCCAGACCTGGCAATTTCAATCCTGGCCAATGCCAACAAAAATGCAACAATATATTTACTGTGTAATGTCTTGTTTTCATTAATAAACATTAAAAGCAATAAAAGTTCTGGAGAAGGGACAATCTTTTGATCACTGATTTCTGAAACTAAGTTAACTACTGAATGCCAAAATGCAAATACACTTGGACAGTCGTACCACATGTGGAGGAAGGTACCTCTACTATTACATCCTCTCCAACAGCATGAGATGGGGCTCTTAGTAAGGCCTGCAAGTTGTCATGGTGTCAGGTACCATCTATGCACAACTTTAAGGATGCTTTCTTTTAATGCTGTTTAACATCTACATGAAACCGCTGCGAGAGATCATCCAGAGGCATGGGGCAGGATGCTATCAGTATCCTCATGACACTAAGATATATCTCAGTGTCAACTAAGGAAGGCATCTCCCCTCTGAATGAATGTCTTGGGGCAGTAATGGGCTGGATGAGGAAAAACAGACTGAAACTGAATCCAGATTAAACGGAGGTGCTGATTGTTGGAGGTCCTAATCCAGGTATGGAGGTTTGCCAACTGGTCCTGGAAGCGGTTGCACTTCCCCTAAAGGACTATGTTTGCAGTTTGGGGGTGCTCCTGAATCTGTCGCTCCAGATGTCAGCTCAGATAGATGTGACATCAAGGAGTGCCTGTTATCAGCTTTGGTTGATACGCCAACTGCATCTCTTCCTGGAACCTGAGGACATGAAAACTATGATGCATGTGCTGATAACCTCATGCCTTGACTTCCGCAATGAGCTCTACATAGGGCTATCCATGCACTTAGTCCAGAAACTTCAACTAATCCAAAATATGGCAGCCAAAGTGGTCACTGGAATATCTAGAGGTGTCCATATCACACCTATAATGGCTGCTCATTAATTTCCTGGGACAGTAAGAAGGTCTTGGTTATAACCTTTAAAGCCCTCCATGGTTTGGGTCCATCTTACTTACGGGATCGCCTTCTCCCATATAATCTGCCCCACACTTTGAGGTCCTCTAGTAAAAACTTACTGCAGCCAGCAAAAACTAGGCTCTCTGCAGTTACACAGAGGACCTTCTCCCAAGTTATAGAACAACATCCGGAAGAGATCCGATATATCACCAGTCTTTAAGGCTTTAAAAAGCTCATCAAGACATATCTCTTTCCAGATTAGCATTCCAGCAATCTCTTATTAATTGAATTGTTCAGCAACTGCTCTAACTGCTTCTGCCCTATTTTTAATAATTGTTTTAATAATTGTTTAAGAATTTAATTGTATTTTCTTGTGGATGGGAGGAATTGGGAGGGTTTGGGACACAACAATGACAAGTTGTTATTGTGTTTTACCAGTGCTTTTACTGTTAGCTGCTTTGATCTGTTTTTAGAAGCCTTTGAGGCACCTTTGTCACGTGTGAGAGTTGCCTGGTAGGCAAAGTGCCCACACAGATGGCAACCCTTGCAAGTGATGAGGGTGCCGCAGCTGCAGTGCACCCATCAGACACGGTGCATAACGGTGATGTTGCAGATGTACCACCTCCAAACGGGGCGGCGCAACTGCAACGTACCCGTGCCATCGCTGACTCTTTGGGGTGGCAGAAGTGCACTGCAAAAAGGAGACGCTTCCGTGCGCTCCTTTTTTGCTCTGCAACAGCGCTGCTCAATTTGGTTGTTGCGGCGCTTCTGCAGAGGAAAGAGTGGCGCTGGGGACGTGCGTCTTTCTGGCGGCCTGTACCCCGCCTTAGTATGTTTCACAAGTTTTGTTGCTTGTAAATATTTGTATTTGTCAAGTCTTTTCATTGTATCTGTGTTATTGTTGTCGGTCCTATGTGTTGTTTTTTCTTTTAGCACCAAAGTTAAAAAAAATATAGTGTGCTGAAATCTAGAAAGCATATCCAGGAGAAGGTGTTTTGGCCACACTGTAAACAATAACATCCAAAATGTACAAAACAGTGATGCCTTTCTCCTGTTTGATTTTTAACACTTTTGATCATAGAATCATAGAATCACAGAGTTGGAAAGAGACAGCAAGAGCCATCCAGTCCAACCCCATTCTGCCATGCAGGAACTTTCAATCAAAGAATCCCCGACAGATGACCATCCAGTCTCTGCTTAAAGACCTCCAAGGAGGAAGACTCACCAAAATCTCTGAGGGGGTTTGTTCCACTGTCAAACAGCCCTTACTGTCAGGACATTCCTCCTAATGTTGAGCTGGAATCTCTTTTCCTGTAGCTTGTATCCATTGCTCCGGGTCCTAGTCTCTGGAGCAGCAGAAAACAAGCTTGCTCCCACCTCAATATAACATCCCTTCAAGTATTTAAACAGGGCCATCATATCACCTCTTAACTTTCTCTTCCCCAGGCTAAACATCCCCAGCTCCCTAAGGCGTTCCTCATAGGGTTTCATGGTTTCCAGACCCTTCACCATTTTAGTTGCCCTCCTCATAAAAATCTGATAAAGAAGACCCTCTATTTTTTCATGATGATGATGAGGAGGCCAATGATGGACCTCTCTATCTACAGATTTCTTTACCCATGGATTGAACCATCCAAAGCTTGAAAACATAGAAACACAATGTAAATTCCAAGAGCAACTCTTGTTTTTGCCATTTTATATAATAGACATTGCTTTTGTTGTTATTGCGTGTCTCCAAGTCGTTTCGAATTTATGGTGACCCTAAGGCAGACCTATCACGGGGTTTCCTTGGCAAATGTCTTCAGAATAGTTTTCCCATTGCCTTTCCCTGAGGCTGAGAGAGTGTGACTTGCCCAAAGTCACCCAATGAGCTTCCATGGCAGAGCTGGGATTCCAAATCTGAACTCCAGAGACATAGTTCAACTGTGCTCAAACCAGTATGCCACACTGGCTCCTATATTATGGACACCATTTCACTGGGCCATTTCATTTCATGGACTTGGCCCAGCTTTCTCATCCACGGAGGTCATTTTGCAAGCCCCCTTCTCCTCCTCCATTTCCAGACCAGCTCCTTCTGCATGTCCTCCAACTCTCCCAGTTTGGCAGGAACCCTCCCCTTGATTCATCCTATGTCCTCCCACCTTTTCAGATGCTTTTAAAATGTCCTGGTTTCTTCTTCCTCCTCCTTTTCCAATTTCTCCCCTTCTCTTGAGGTCACTGCCATTGCTGCAAACTGAGTCCAAAGGGCAAAAGGAGTCTGTCCTCCATGAAGACAGCCAAGGAGAAAGGAGAAGAGGGGCCCTTCCCGGAGGCTCAGGCAAAAGCAAAAGGCTGTAGCCTCTCCTAGTTTGCCTCTCCTTCCTCAGAAACAACCTTGCAATCTTCATCATACTCTGAGGTTCCTTGGTCCCAGCCTCCCTTTGATTCTCTGGGATTCCACCCTCCCAAAAAAAAAAAAATCTCATGGCCCCACAGAGACTCCCAAGAAAGGAGAGAACTAGACACACAAAGAGACACACTTCCTTCCTTTTGGCCCAAGGAGCCTGGCCTCCTTCTCTCTCTGGAGCCTCAGGAGAGAAAGCGATACATCTGTTCAACTGGGGCCTAAGAGAAGGTTCCGGAACATTCTCCATAGTCACAAACAGCACAAAATGGCCCCCAGAACACAAAATGGCTGCCTCTGTCTGAGCGCTTGGCAGTTGGCAGTTTAAGGCCTTCAGAGGAGAGAGAGAGAGACTGAGGGGAAGAGTGGAAGGGGGTCCTGGAGGGAGGGGGCCTTGGGAGATATTGTCAGAACCTGTTATTGAGATCAGTTATAATGCTGTATATATTCAGTTCCTATATAATCACTCCATGTATGTCTTGAGATATCTGATCTATATTGTTCTGTTAGCTAAGATGTTTGCGGGGGGTGGAGAGTATATGGGTAGAATATTAAAGTTGGTGTTAATTTCTAAGTGGGGCCCTATTAACTGCTTTGGATTGTTGTTTTAGATAACTAGCTGGCAATGTTGCAAATGTCTTGAGTGAGGCTAGGTTGTGATGGGGACCTGGCTAAGTGTTTGTGGGGTGGGGAACTAGCAGGGGGGAGAAAGGAGGGGGCGTTTTTGTATGTACAACGCTGTGTACATTTACTGCCCTTTATAAATAAAGGTTAATCATCATAATAATAATTTTAAAAGTGTACATTTTTCTCTGAAGCCTCAGACTCTGCAAAGAAGTGTTACAGATCACTACTGCAATGCTCTTACAATAGACTTTCTACTTTTGGTATACGTTTGGATGTGAACCATTGATCAGAGGATTCCAACCCTCACAGATATAGAGCCTTCCTGAGATATTTGGTGTTCGCTTCCTAACAAAGGGGTTTTGGTCCTCATAAAGGATTTGGGTCAAAAGAGGAGGGGTCTCTAATAGGAGGGCCACTAAGACAATGATTGTCCCCCAAACTACGCCAAAAGTAGCTCCTTTGGGAGGTTTTAAAATCAAGTGAATGCACATGAACTGAAAAGATATAACCTTATAACTGATCTTAAAAACAGGTCTGACACCTAGTGAGACATCAGAGAGTAGTAGCAGCCTTTTGTCTTGCCAATGGGATTTACAGTGCATTCCCTGGACTTGATCTCCCATCATCCACAGGGCCAGAGATTGGAGGGTCCTGCCCTGCATAGGGCTGCCATTTCATGGGTCTTAGGCTCTGGGAATGTGTGCCTTTGGCCAGTGTCTTTGTGGCTGGGGCTCCAGGGTCCCTCAGTCCCTCCTGCCTTCTTCCATATTAACTGCAGGAGGAGCCTGTGAGAGTGGGGCAGGGGGCGGGTCTTCCAGCTCCTTTGCCCCCATTGGCCAGAATGAAGAAGGGGAGGAGCTTCTGCCTCTCTATTTAGCTCTGTGTGGGGGAAAAGAGAGCAGTGTTGCCAATTTCGCGACTTTCACACGAAAACGGGGACTTTTCAGAGCTTTTCGTGTGATTTTCGCGCCTTGCTCTAATTCAGTGCCTTTTCAGCGACTTTGGCCCCTTCAGCTCCAGCCTGAGAAGGCTGCCTGCAGAGCAACCAAAACCCTTTGGAGTGTAACAGTTTTCACTCAGCCAAGACGGCTGGAAAAAACTCTCTCTCTCTCTCTCTCTCTCTCTCTCTCTCTCTCTCTCTCTCTAATGACTCCCTCTGAGAGCCTGGACGGAGCAAGCCCAACCAACCCCAACTGTTTGGAGTTCAGCCAATCAGAGAGAGGACAGTGATTGCCCCCCCCAGGCATTCTCAGGCTCCAGGGGCAAAAGTGCTGGAGAGAGGCAGGGAGTGAGGGATCTTGGCTGGCTTAATCCCAATTGCCTTGGATTTCCAAGTAAGACATAAGTTTTAAGGCACACAAAGGCAATACTTGATCATGGTATCATGGCTTGATGTTGTGGACTTCTGTGTCTGCCTGAGAGGGATATTTGAATTTCTGAATTCCTGAGCTTGGGCAGAGTGCCCCAAGCCTACCTCTCAGGGTCGTTGTTGTACTGTGAGGACCATTTGGGTTGTGTGATGTGAATGCGATGTCCCTGAGTGTGTGTGTGTGTGTTAGTGATTAAATATGCCTCTGACTATGGGCAGAGCACCTGGTCAGTTGGCATCCCTGCCCTGTCTTCCCAGAATTTTGTTTTGTGGATCTCTTTTTCGTTCCCTTTTCCATTGCCATCCATACTGCAGAAATAATCCAGTTTGGCACTGTTTCTAACTGCAAGGCTCCCTGCGATGATGGGATTCTGGGCACAACAAACCTCCAAGCCCAGAATTTCATGCATGGAGACCTGGCTGCCAGTAAAAGCAGTGTCTCAACATGTCACAACAAACTACAATTCCCAGGATTCCCTGGTTTGACTAGGAAATTGCCTCCACGCTTCCAGATCACAGCCCCAGAGAATGAGTCTACAGCATATCAGTGTTGCCAGTTTAAGTCCACTTCTTCAGCTGCATTTGGATTTAATAATGATGATAATAATAATAATAATGGTGATGATGATAGATCTTGTAGCACCTTTGAGTCTCACTGAAGGAAAAGTTGGCAGCATGAGCTTTCCTAGACTTAAGCATATTTCCTCAGATGCATGGGAACTGTAGTTCATTGTGGCACCAGAGCTCTTTCTCACAAAACTACAATTCCCAGGGTTCCCTAGCACTGAGCCAGGGCAGTTAAAGCGGTCTCAAACTGGATTATTTCTGCAGTATGGATTGGACCTTGAGCATTTTTAATAACGAAGGTCCAAAACACTGCAGAAATAATCCAGTTTGTGACCGCTTTAACTCTCCTGGCTCAGTGCTAGGGAATCCTGGGAATTGTAGTTCGTTGTGGCACCAGAGCTCTTTCTCACAAAACTACCCTTCCCAGGGTTCCCTAGCACTGAGCCATGACAATTAAAAGGGTGTCAAACTGGATTTATTTCTGCAGTGCGGTTGCATCCGAACACATTTCTATTTGGCACAAAGCTTCCTGAACCCCCTTCATGTCAAAATAAATATCTTAAAAGGACTGAAAGATTCTTTGTTTGGTTCAATGGTGATTTTGAGAGTTGAAATAAGTTACAATTATTTTTATTCAATTATGTTTACGTTTATTTGCAAAACATCCGCCATTTTAACATTATGGGAATTTTCTGGGAATTGTGACTGAATATTCCGTGTGATCTGGGGGGATTCAGTGGGTTTTGGACAAACGTTTCCGGGAATTATCTTCTAGGCTTGTTGGCAACACTGAAAGAGAGTGAGAAGGGGACAGAGAGAGAGAGAAGGAAGGAAGGAAGGAAGGAAGGAAGGAAAGAGAGAGAGAGAGAGAGAGAGAGAGAGAGAGAGTGAGGGGAAAGAGAGAGAGAAGAAGGAAGGAAGGAAAGAAAGAAAGTGTGGGGAGTGGAGAGGAGCAGAGGGACAAGGCCTGGAAGTGGTAGGCTTCACTGGTGTGCTGAGGCCTCCAACTGCCAAGCAACTGCCAAGGCTATTTTGTGTTTGGCAGCCATTTTGTTTTCTGGTGGCCATTTTGTGCTGCTTGTGGGGAATAATGTTCCAGAACCTTCTCTGAGGCCTCAGTTGAACAGAGGCTTCTCTTTCTCTCCTGAGGCTCCAGAGAGAGAAGGAGGCCAGGCTCCTTGGGCCAAAAGGGAGGAAGTGTGTCCCTTTGTGTGTCTTTTGTGTCTCTTTTCTGAGAGGATTTTCTTATTTCAGAGCTCTGCTCCTTCTGAGGAAGATGGGTTTTAAAAGGGCTCAGAAATGGGGAGGATAGTTTTAATACAATACTTATTCTTCTTCTTCACAAACATAGGGCTTTGGCTTCAAAGAGGAGGCTAGTCTCCCAAAAAAGGCCAAAAGTGGCTCCTTTGGGAAGTTTAAAAAGTCTCCCCAGTTTCCTTATTAATAGATTTTCAGGGAAGAAGGAAGGAGACAGACCAGAATAACTCAGATTACCAAGAATGAAACAAAAAAACATACAAACAAATAACAACAAAAATAAGGATTAGGCACTAAAACAAATTACTTATTTTTTAAAGAAAAACCATTATTAGGAGGTTAAAAAGAAGAATTGGGTGCTTTCTATCCTTTTAAAACCGACTCACGCTGTATCTGCACTGCAGAAATAATCCACTTCGAAACCGCATTAATTCTCCTAGCTCCATCCTATGGAATCCTGGGATTTGTAGTTCATTGTGGCATCAGCTATCTGTCACAGAAGGCTAAGTGGCCCAAAGGTAAAATCCCAGGATTCCATAGCACTGAAAGGTTTAAGTGGTGCCAAAGTACACTCGTCCCCCGGGTTACGAAATTAATTCGTTCCGCCGCCATTTTCGTAACCCGGAAGTCTTTCGCAAGCCGAATTGCCATAGGCGCTAATGGGGAAAAGCCGCGATTTCGTGCGAAATAGCGCCGAAAAGCACCAAAATTTTTTTCGCAACCCGGAAAAACCTTCGTAACCCGGAAATAATTAATTAATTTTTTTTTTCGTAACCCGGAAATTTCGTAACGCGGCGCATTCGTATCCCGGGGTAAGAGTGTACTTTATTTCTATAGTGTGGATGCAGCCTTCTTGGGAAAGTGGCTGATGCTGGGGAAAAGCACTGGGGAACTCTGGAGGTTTCAGCAGATGATTTATTTATTTATTTATTTATGATGCACTCATTTCACATCTAGCTACAGGGACATAACCAGGGTCCTCTCCAATTCCCCATTCCCTAATCCCCCACCACTCTAAGAAGGCATGGAGTATCTGTTGTGTAGGGGAGCTGCAGTGAGTCTATCCTAGGTCCAGGGGGCATTATTTGGTGCAGAGGGAGGAAGGGGATGCCCACCTCTAAATCGGCCCAAAGGAGCCATATGTCATCTGCGTATGTCACCAGCAGGATGCTGTTCTCTTTGAGTGATGCAGGGTTTCTTGCTAAGCCAATCCTAACCCTGGGCCCTTTTCTCAGGAACTTCATCTCGGCCTCCTTGTACCCGGCTTTGGGGCCTCTCTTTCTGGAAGTGACCCAAGTGCAGGACCACCAGGACCCCTACCCACCTGATGGCCGACAGAGAGGCCAAGCAGAGGGAGTTGGGCTCCAACAGAATGAGGCTTCCCAGGAACAACAGCTCTTTGGTAAGTTGCCATCCTGACTATTCATTTCATCTGTGTCTGGGCTGGCTCATGAAAGCAAGCGAAGAATATACTGTCCCAGTTTGGCCTACAGAGTCCTGGTAATCCTTTGTCACCTCATTTTTTCAGGGGCTTTGAAAATGTCCTAGTTCTCTCTGCTCCTCCCACTTTCCCCCTTCTTCTCAGGTCAGTTCAGTCGCTGCAAAATGTGTTACAAGTTCAAAAGAGTGTGCATCCCATCAACTCAAAAGAGGAGAGAGGGGAGGCGAAAAGGTGGCATGGTCTAGCCCTTGCCAGGAGTCGGAGGCACAAGCTAACTACTGTACCCTTCCTCGCTTGTGTGATCTTCATTGGCCATCTTCATCCCCTTCTGGTGTTGCTTGTCCACATGTGTCTTCCTTTCCCCATCTGTGAAATTCTGGGGGATATGGAAGAATATCTCTGGACCTAAATTGAGGGTGGGCCCTCAAGCCCAGAGTACTCCCAAGAACTGTTTTTTAAAAATGAAATTTGCCTCTGAAATTAGGTGAGATATGGCTAAATGCACTATAATTCATTGGTGACTCAATGTACTATACACTCGGCCCCCGGGTTACGAAATTAATTCGTTCCGCCGCCATTTTCGTAACCCGGAAGGCTTCGTAAGCCGAAAAAGCCATAGGCGCTAATGGGGAAAAGCCGCGATTCCGTGCGAAATAGCGCCGAAAAGCACCAAAAGTTTATTCGTAACCCGGAATAACCTTCGTAACCCGGAAATATTTTTTTTTATTTTTTTTTCGTAACCCGGAAATTTCGTAACGCGGCGCATTCGTATACCGGGGTAAGAGTGTACATGTTGGGATAGTCAGTATCCTAATCAATCAATAATATCTCAGACATGGCCTAAATTATATTCTTTATTATATTGTATATTATACTGAAAGGATTCAAGACAAACTGGATCTCAAATGCTGTAGCTTTTTGCTTTCTTGCAGAATTAAAAGTTTATTTCCTGGACTGAATTCTGAAGTATTGAAATAATATTTGCAATGCACCTTTCCTTCCCTTTTGTTTAGTCACTCTCTGGATAAGGCTATTTTCTATTGCAGGTGACCTTTGCGGATGTGGCTGTATATTTCACCGAGGAGGAATGGAAACTATTGACAAACAAGCAGAAACTTATATACAGTTCCGTTATGATAGAAAATTATGAGAATGTGGCCTTTGTGGGTAAGGAACCTGAATCCATTGCCCTTCCTGTGAAGACTGAGGGCACTTTCATAATCTACTGTCAGAGCAATATGATTCCCCTTTAGAATGATAGAATCAAAGAGTTGAAATAGACCACAAGGACCATCCGGTTCAGTCCTCTGCCATGCAGGAATAGACATTCAAAGCACCCCCGAGAGATGGCCTTCCAGCCTCTGTTTAAAGATCTCCAAAGAAAGAGACTCCACCAAACTGAGGGAGTATATTCCACTGTTGAAGAGCTCTTACTGTCAGGAAGTTCCTCCTAAAGTTTAAGTGGAGTCTCTTGTCACTGTGGCTTGCATCCATTATTCCATGTCTTTTTCTCTGGAGTAGCAGAAAGCAAGCTTGCTCCATCCTGAATATGACATCTCTTCAAATATTTGAACAGGGCTGTCATATCCACTCTTAACCTTCTCTTCTCCAAGCTAAACATATCCAGCTCCCTAAGTCATTCCTCAGAGAGCATGGTTTCCAGATTGTTCAACATTTTGGTTTCTTTCTTCTGGACATGCTCTAGCTTCTAAACAGCTGTTTGAACTGTGGCGCCCAGAACTGGACACAGGATTATTGCAAGTGAGCCCTGACCAAAACAGAATAGAGTGACACTATTACTTCCCTTGATCTTGACACTATACTCCTATTGATACAGCCTAGGATCACATTGGCCTTTTTAGCTGCTGCATCACACTGTTGACACATGTTCAACTTGTGCTGTACTACGATTCCTAGTTCCCTTTCACACATAATTTAATTGTCATAACAACTTCCTGTGGAATCTTGGAATTTCTAGTTTTATTGAGGCACTATTGTTCTCCACTTTGTAAGGATACTAAATATCCAATCCTAAACTGCCAATTCTGGAATTTTGTGGGAAGGAGCCATGGAGATTAATGTCCCTAAAGGGTCCTCAGCCCATTCCTGAGCAAGTTTCCTGGCTTTTGTAGCCCCTCTTCCAGCCTTTTTTGGCTCTGAAGAGGCTGTTTTAATGCTCATCCCTGGCACTTGACCCTCACTAATATCAAAAATCAGGTCCCAGATCCCTTGTTCTGCCTTTCCTAATGCATTAGTTGTATATTGATTGCCCTGCCTTTCTCAAGAAATGAACTTCAAAGTGTCCCTTTTATGCATCACACTCTGTGGGTGTGTGTCTGTGATAGAGCGATGGAGGCAATGTGAAAAACAGAAAGGCAGGAAAGAGATGCTGAGGGTGAAATGGTAAAGCAGTGCAGATGGGGAAGAGAGAAAATTGGAGAGCGGAGGGAGAAAGGGAAGGGGATCAGGCCTCTGGGAGCCAGGAGGCGAAGGCAGGAGCAAAGCCAGGATTGCATAGCTCTGTGCGGAGAGGAAGGGACCTCTGGGAAGGGCCAGGAGAGGGGCCTTGGGGATTGGGAGGCAGCCACCAACCTGACAGATAATAATAATAGGTTTTATTTGTATTTACCTGTAAAATAGCCACAAAACAACAATAGCATCCAATTTACACACAGTAAAAAATGAGTTGCTTAAAACTCAATTCGGGACAAATAAAAACATCGTATAAATGCACAATTGCGATCAGAAGTGGGATTTTTCCTTAAGCTCTTTACAAGAGGTCGGGTGGGTAAGCCTGCTGGAAGGGATCCGTCTTAAGTGCTTTCTTGAAAGCATCCAAGGTGGTGATAAGATGGATCTCCTCCGGCAAGTTGTTCCATAATTTGGGGGCCATGGCTGTGTCCGCTCTGTGGGAAGTTGTTCTTAGCCTGACCTTTGCAATATAAAACAAATGTTTACCAGCTCTCCTCTCTGACTTCCATCAACTTCACAACCTCTTCTAAACACAACGCCAACCCACATCAATCCACATGTGAGCTGCATACTGTATTGGTTGTGAGTCATCTCCTGGTGCCACACAGCATGAAGCATCCTCTGCAGAGCCATGTGCTCTGATTAAACACTCTATGGCAGTCTCACAGGAAATGATGCCACTTTCCAATTAAAATAGTTTTACATATATTTAAATGGAATATTTTTCAATGGCCTGACTATCTGCTTCTACTGATTTCCTCATAGCAGTTCCCCTTCAGTCTCTTCTTTGGTAGCTCCGATGAGTAAGGATACAATGATTATATGGATTTGGGGGCATCCAGAACAGGGTCATGCTCAGGTCTCTCACACCAATGTTATTAATTTAATCTCAAATAGGAAGGGATGAATGTGGGGCTAAATGTTGGGGTAACACTGAGATTCAATCTTGTCCGTCATTGTCCCCCTTTACAGAAGAATTTGTCAGTCACGAGAGAGTCCACATAAGAAAGAAGTCACATAAATGCCAGCATTGTGGGAAATGTTTTTCTTCGAAGTCAGGCCTAGTGATACATCAGAGAATCCACACAGGAGAGAAGCCATACAAATGCCAGCATTGTGGGAAAGGTTTTTCTTCG
>JACSCI010000044.1:15226-30336 GCA_016801065.1 Sceloporus tristichus | reverse complement strand
TAGTGGCCCTGCACTTGGTCACTTCAAGCAAGAGAGGATCCAAAGCCGGGTCCAAGGGGTCCAAGATGAAGTTCCTGAGAAAAGGGACCAGGTTTAGGATTGGCTTGGCAAGAAATCCTGCATCACTCAAAGACACAGAGAACAGCATCCTGCTGGTGACACACGCAGGTGACATATGCTTCCTTTGGGCCGATGAAGAGGTGGGCATCTCCTTCCTCCATCTGCACCAAACAAAGACCCCTGGACCTAGCATAGACTCATTGCAGCTCCCTACATAACAGATACTCCATGCCTTCTTAGAGTGGTGGGGGATTAGGGGATGGGGAATTGGAGAGGGCCCTGGTTATGTCCCCATATCTAGATGTGAAATGAGTGCATCATAAATAAATAAACAAATACATAACCTGCTGAAACCTCCAGAGATCCCCAGTATCAGCCCCTTTCCTAAGAAGGCTGCATCTGCACTATAGAAATAAGGCACTTTGACACCGCTTTAACTGCTCAGTGCTATGGAATCCTGGGATTTTACCTTTGGGACACTTAGCCTTCTCTGCCAGAGAGATCTCATGCCATAACAAACTACAAATCCCAGGATTCCATAGGATGGAAACAGAAGAGTTAACACACTTTAGAACTGGATTATTTCTCCAGTGCAGATACAGCCTGAGTCGGTTGTAAACGGGTAGAAGCACCCTCCTAATAATAGTTTTCCTTTTAAAAAATAAGTAGTTTGTTTTAGTCTCTAATCGTTATTCTTCTTGTTGTTTGTTTGCTTCTATGTTTGTTTGTTTCATTCTTGGTAATATGAGTTATTCTGGTCTGTCTCCTTCCTTCCTGCCTGAAAATCTATTAATAAAGAAACTGGGGAGACTTTTAAAACCTCCCAAAGGAGCTACTTTTGGTCTTTTGGGGGGACTAGCCTCCTCTTAGAAGCCAAAGCCCAATGTTTGTGAAGAAGAAGAATAAGGCTTGTATTAAAACTATCCTCCCCATTTCTGATCCCTTTTAAAACCCTTGTTCCCCAGAAGGAGCAGAGATGTGTAATAAGAAAACCCTCTCAGAAAAGAGACACAAAAGACACACTTCCTTCCTTTTGGCCCAAGGAGCCTGGCCTCCTTCTGACTCTGGAGCCTCAGGAGAGAAAGAGAAGCCTCTGTTCAACTGAGACTCAGAGAAGGTTCTGGAATAATATTCTCCACAGTCACAAGTAGCACAAAATGGCCACCAGAACACAAAATGGCCACCTCTTCCTGAGCGCTTGGCAGTTGGCAGTTTGAGGCCTTCAGGGAACCCAAAATGGAGGAAGAAAGGGCCCCAAAGTCAGAAGGGACCCTAAACAGCATTTCCAAACCTTAACAACACCTAAAATCTTTCCTGATGCTACAATATAGAGACTCACTGAGATACTCTTTATAAATACGTCTTTACATGTCTTTATAAATAAATAAAATTTAATAATACTAATGCTGCTAGTAATAATAGTAATAATAAATTACAACCAGGAGATTTCTCCCTATGGCTTCTGCCCCAGAGGCCTCTGCGTATGCTCAGGAGCCCCTTCTTCTTCTCCTTCTTCTTCCTCCTCTGCAGAATCCTCTGGAGGTCTCTCTGCTCCTCCGCCTCCTTAGGCTCTTCCTCTAAGCCTTCCTCCTCCTCCTCCTCCTCAGGTCCTTCTTCTAAGCCTTCCTCTTCCTCAGGCTCTTCCTATAAGCCCTTCCTCTTTCTCCTCCTCCTGCTCCTCAGGCCCTTCCTCTAAGCCTTCCTCCTCCTCCTCCTCCTCCTTAGGCCCTTCCTCTAAGCCTTCCTCCTCATCCTCTTCCTCTAAGCCTTCCTCCTCCTCCAGCCCTTCCTCTAAGCCCTCCTCCTCCTCCTCCTCCTCCTCCTCCTCCTCCTCCTCCTCAGGACCTTCCTCTAAACCTTCCTCCTCCTCTTCCTCGATGCCTTCCTCCTCCTTTTCCTCCCAGACTTTGGGGGGAGATCCTAAGGCAACACTGTCACAGGAGTCTCTTTGTAGGTTTTGTCGAAGGGAGTTTACCATTGCCATCCTTTGAGGCTGAGAGAGTGTGCCTTGGATTCTGGGGGTGTGCTGCGTGTCTTGAACTCGTGTCTAGTGACCCTATTCCCAGGGGTTTCTTGCCTTCAGGTTTGCCTTCCACTTTGCCCTTTGTCTTCCTCTGAGGCTGAGAGAGTGTCTGCTGCCCAAGGTTCCCTGCAGTGGGTTTCATGGCCCAGAATGAATGCCATTTTCATCATGTAGATGTGTGTTTGTGTGTGTTGTATGCCTTCCAGCTGGCTGTTGGTCTTCCTCTGAGGCTGAGAGAGTGTGACTTACCCAAGGTCACCCATATTATATAATGGACTTTAGCACCCATGGATTTTGCTATCCAAACCAAATCCTAAAGGATACCAAGGGCCCATTGTTTTTCTGTCTTTTTTTGCAAACAGCAAAGCAGATCTTGCTTGCCTGATCTTTTCATGTTCAAGAGCAGTGTTGGGCAAATGCTAAGAGCTGCCTTGTGAGGTTAGGAAGAGGGTCCTGGAAAAGAGTCCTCTTCCTCTGGCCCACAGTCTCAGAAAGACATGGGGCCCCCATTCAATGGGACCCCTTCCTTTGAGGCTGATCTAGGCCCAGGAGGGTCTCTCGGGAGAGATTGAGAAAGTCAGCCTTTGAGGAGCTCTGGTCCTTAAAGGTTAATATCTCCAGGATTTGCTGAGAGGGCAATATTTGGGATTTGGGCAGATCCAGGCTGCAGGACTCTCTCAGATCTGGTTCAAAAACACTGCAGAAATTATGATGATGATAATGATGATGATGATGATGATGAATCTTCCCTTCAAACCCACAGAGCCTTGTGGATTCTCAAATAGTATCAGAGGTCAAAAACACATTGCAGAAATAATCCAGTTTGCAGAAATAAACCACTTTAACTGCCCTAGTTCAGTGCTTGGGAATCCTGACAATTTTAGTTTATTATGGCATCTGAGTTGTCTGACAGAGAAGACTAAATATCTTATAAAACTACAGTTCCCAGAATTCCCTAACATTCAGCCAGACAGTTAAAGCAGCCCTGAACTTGGACCATTGTTAGTGGTTGGCTTGGAGCCTGAATAGGGTTCTAGAAGGCTGGTGGGTTTGGTCATTGGCTGCTTAGGAAGAAGGGCTCCTTCTGGGTTTCCTTGGCAGGAAAGGAAAGGAAAGGTGGGTGCCTGGAGATGCCGATGGGAGACCCCTAAATTTGGTTCCTTTGTGAGAATGCTGACTGAGGGGGAAGAGAAGGGTGATGGATTTGGTCCCAAGGGAGGCCCTCGGTCAGGCAGGGCAGGGCACACAACATTCGCTAACTCCCAAGTCAAATCCTGGTTTCCCTTCTTTTGCCCAGGACCTAAACCTGGACCAGAAAGGATCAGGCTTTATTTGCTTTCTTCTCCTGTAACAGGTGTTTTTCCTTGCCCTTTTTACACGTGGCAGTAAAGATACGATACATCAGGGCCTGGCATTGAGCTTCCAGTTTTCATGCATGATCTTCAGACAGGAGATGAGGCTGCCTCTTCTCCATTTTGGAGGGAGCCCAATTCCAGGAAAGAGGAAAGGGCTCTGTGCAAACATCCAGATCAGATGTGAGAGCAGTAGCTTATTATAATTTGCGAGGCTTAGTTCATTGGTTTCTCCAACTAGAAAAATTGCAGGGGTCTATGGATTGTTTTAGTTTCTTGCCTTCTCTCAGTTGTGGTGGTACAAGGGCTCACTACTATACTCTGCATTCGCCATCTGGCTAGAAAGAAGGAGCCTAAATCAAATGCTTTTTATCCTTAGTTTTTGTGGATTTTTGGGACTATGTGGCCATGTTCTAGAAGAGTTTCTTCCTGACGTTTCGTCAGCATCTGTGGCTGCCATCTCTGAAGATGAACATCAGAAGAAACTCTTCTAGAACGTGACCACATAGCCTGAAAAACCCACAAAAAGCTATGGAAGCTGGCCATGAAAGCCTTCGAGCGACTTCACGCTTTTTATCCTGTCTCTCCAAGCAAGTGAGAAAGAATAATTCTCTCATTTCCCCTTGATCTGGGAACAGACCTTTAAAATTTTCTCTCTTCATTTCTACACAGGAAAGTATCTTGAGTACGTTTGAATGACAAACTGTGAGCGACTGTGGTTTGTAATTTATGCATTAGGCTGAAAGAGATCGCTAGAGGCCCTGCCCCAAGTCCTAGGTTCTGGCTCACAAACCTCAGGACCTGAATTCACAACCCTACAAGAGAGATGGAGGGACACCAGAAAGTAGGCAACCAAAGTCCTTTGCATATTATCCAATTGTACCAGTTTGGTGCCATGTTACCGGCTGTGGATCCACCCCAGAGAAACCTGGGAATGGGGTGTTTAGAATTGGATGCTTGGTAGAGAGCCCCAGTGCAGTCCTTCATGAGTTGCTATATACTTCTAAGTACTTCATGAAATAAGAAATCCCAGGATTCTGTGGGACAGAGTCCTTTAAGTTTCATGGTATCAAAGTGCTAGGTTTGGGCAATGGAGATACAACCCAGGTGCCAAAAATGACCCATAGCAATTCTGGACAGACTCATTCAGTCTCTGTCTCTATTGGTGGAGGGCTATTTACACCAAGAAACCCATGGATCCTCAAAAGATCTCCAGTTTATATAGTTTATTTATATACATCCATCCTTTCTCCCAATATAGGGACTCAGGGTGGCTAACAATAAATTTAATACAGTAGAAATTCAAAACAATGCAAAGGCATTAAAATCATAACTATATTTTTTTTTAAAAAAGTAAACCATTTATACAATTACACCTTGAAAATAGTAAATTGCATCAAAAACCACATACAAACCTTGACCTCTGAATTGCAGTTCAAACCTTATCTCTTGTTTTGCTTAGGATCCAGCCCTTGAGACATCAGCATTTCCAGAAAGGAGAGAAAGTGGAAGTGTGAAATACTTTTTGTTTGGAGGAAGCGTCTATCCAGATTCTGTCCTGTAAAACTATCAGAGCCCCTTTGATTCTGGCTTTGATTCAAAACATATAATTTTAAGGCATCTTAAACGTCTATCTCCATCCAATAAACTTTTGAAATCTTTCAAGCATTATGTTTTCCTGGCTGCCCATCCCAAGAGTATGAAACATAGCACCAGTCATGGAGATTCAGTCTTTTTCTTAATCGGGATACGGAGCAAGAGTCACAGGATCCCCACTCCTGGCGTAAGACCTGGCCCAGTTCATTGCAGAGATTTGAAGTCCTTAATGTTAGAGCCAGACTGGGAGGTTTTGGGAGTCCCTGTCCCTTCAATAGTAACTTTCCCAAGAGCAGTCTAGGTCTCCCTTCCAAAGGCCAGCAGTGGATGGAGAAGGAGGCCTTGGGAAGCAGAGGAGAGCTTGGCTTGACCCCCAAAGACTCTCGCTTGAAGGTTTCCATCTCTCTAGGAAATGGTGGAGCCTGGGAGGGAGACTGAGGACCAGGGCATGCTGGGAAAAGCTTCAGGGGGAGCTTATGGGAGCAAATGTGGGACTTTGCTTTCTCCCCCCAATTACTTTCCTGCTTTCCTTTGACAGGCTTGAAGACAACACAAGGTAAGCTCAATGGTGGAAAAGATTGCAAAAGCCACCTTCCCTGTACGTTCCATGCTCATCTCTATGGCACCTTAGGAGTAAGCAAGCTCTACTGAGTGCAGCACAGTCACAAAATAAAATCCAAAATGGGGAGTGGTCTTTGAGATCCTGATGGTCCTCTGAGAGGAAAATGCCAGCCCCTGAAACCAATCCTGGCCAGCTTTTGGGAAAGTGCCCTCAAGGTTTAGTCCAAGCGGCTCTCAGCCCCTGGCAGACTGGCCCTTTCCTGAGTCTTGCTCTCCCGGAGGCTCAGAGGAGATTCTGGGGGGCCCTGGCACCTCCTCTTCTTAGGGACCCTGAGCCCCAAGTTCAGCTGACAAACGGTAATTCGCCCATGAGGAACCCCCATTCCCTGCTCTGTCCTGGCACATGCCTTAGGAAACCTCTTCCATGGACATTTGGGAGCTCCTAATCTTAGTGGAAATGGAAACCTCTGGAATCCTCCTGTTCTTCCCAACCGGGAAACAAGGTATAGTTGTGAATCTCTTCCAATAAAAAGAGGGGTTATTGTTATTGTTGTTGTAATAACAGGGCTCCAGTCAATTGAGATCTTCTTCAGGCAGTAAAGGGAGGTTTATGCAAATGCATAGTGACATCACTGCTACAGAAGGCTCTCTTGACCAGTCAGAGAGCAAGATAAACGTTCTTCTGGAAGCTTCCATGAGAAGGAGATATAAGGCCTGAGAGACCAAGAGACAGTTGGGGGAATTGTGTCGGTTGGAGATTGAGAGAGAGAGAGTTAAAGAGCGGATCTTGGAAGTTAGTCTCAGAATTGGATGCTTAGGTTTATTTATTTGTTTTAATACCTTGTATGGAATATCTTGCATGACTTATAATTTAGTTATATTTATTATTTATAGTACATATCTCCGTGGAGTATCTACTACTTGACACTCCTTTTACACGTGTCTTGGTTCGGTTGATGCTTGGGAAGATAAGTAAAGTAGTAGAAATAAGGTTCCTTAACTGATCCCAGTGTAGGTTAAGGGAAGTCCTTTTATAATTCACTGTGTGGAGGCAGCATGATTTAAGGAAGTTAAGGGTCTGCTGGGCTAAGAGCCATAACAGGGCTGCGGTTTAGCTGCTTGGACCCCAGGAGATCATCATGTAGGTCATACTCTCAATGTGGTCTTCTGTACAGAACAGGCACATCCATGGATGGAAGTAGTCCGTATCTCCGCATTGCCATGGATCATGGATCGTTTCCTTGTCAAGGTTCGGCTGAAGGTCACTATTCCCTCCGTTGGGGGTAGATGACCTATTAAAATGGTCCCACATAGAAGTTAGTAGAGCAATGGCTGTGAGATCTATTGGAGCAATCCTTAGATCCTACAACCAGGCAGGGGGTCATCTGGTCGCACCAGCTCTAAAAGTATTTCATAGTAACGTTATAGCTCAGATCCTATATGGCGCTCTGTGTGGGGATGGGATGATTCCCAATTGGTGAAACTGGACGCCATCCAGAATACATTTTTCAGGAGATTGCTTCTACTTTCACCTGAAACACCTGCAGCTTCGGTTCAGGCTGAGGTCGGCCTCCCCTCCATCAGAGCTCATATTCATTTTGCTTTATTTAACTACTGGAGATCTGTAATAGATTCTCCAGTTAAGGTTTTTCCTAAGTTGTGTTTCCAACATTTATCAAGCTGCAAAGTCTGGAGTTTAAGATATAATAGGTTGCTTGAATCATAACTGAAAATCCTTCTACCCGGAATTCAAGAGAGAAGCTTCGTGAATACATTTTTAACCATGATGTGTATCTGGATAGACTGGCTATTGACAATTCGACATTTTCCAAATGGTTTAGATTATATAAATTGGACCATCAGATGGCTGTTTACTTAGGGAAGCTTACATTCCCAAAGTTTAGGCAGGCTTTTACAGCTCTTCGTTTCCAAACAATGCCTTCAGCCATGATCGATGGTAGATATTCACACACACCTTCGGATCCCCGTTTATGTATTTCTGGAGCTCCAGAAATCGAGGACTTCCCTCATTACCTGCTTTTTTGCTCACTATATACTGATCCAAGAATTAAATTTATGGGATCTATTCTGTCCAATTTACAGTGAAAAGATTTTTGTCTCCTGTCTGATATTGATTCTCAGGTAAGTTATAAGGTTTCACTGTTTGCCTCAACAGCAATCAAAATTCGGGCAAGGATAATAGCGGACATAGCAGTTGATTGTCATGGGGATGATCTTATCTAAACTTTGAAGTTCTTTTTAATGTTGTTTTATTTAATTGTCTGGAATTTTATTATGTTGAATGTATAAAATTTGGATGTTAGTTATTTGATGGAGCATTTTATAATTCTGAATTTCTGTCACCGATTTTACATTTTAATCATGTGAATGGCCTTTGGCTTAAGCATTAATTAAAAAATTGATTGATTGATCTAATGCTATTGAAGCCTATGCTGCGTAATGTTCTTTATTTGGCACAAAAATCTCCCCCAAATGAGGCATCAGAAGGGAGGGTCTCTCCTCTGCCCCACTTTCCAGGAGGAAGGGGGCTCCTCAAACCCCTTTTTACCTTCAGATCCCCCTCCCCTCCATGGCCATGCCTCTCTCCAAGGGTCCCCCCTGCCCTCTTTTCTCATAATAACCTCCCAAGTACCTGGGCCCCAAGGACCCCCCGAAGGAGGAGGCAGGGAAGGAAAGAGGGAGAGGCGGACTGGCAGGTCCCCTGCCTTTCTTTGGGGGGAGATCAGGGTTTCATTCCTTCTTACAGCACCCAACAACCCCCCCCCCCCGCCCCCAGAAGACCCTCCAGCCAATCCTTCAAAGGAACAAGGGCTCTCCTCCACTTGCCTCCCTCAGAGCAGGCTGTGAAGGCAGCAATGGCTTCAGAGGCTGAAACTCTGCATGCACATGAGCAACCAAACACCCCTCCTGAGTATGTGCAGGGATCGCAAGGCCCTTGCTGCTGCTGCTTATTCCACTCTCAGCCTTTGGAAGAAGGGAAGGAGTACGCCCTTCCTTCCTTCCGTCCTTCTTTCCTTCCTTCCAGAATGGAGCCCAACCAGTGGAACTGGACTCAGGAGAGAAAGGCTGGGAAGGCTCTGCTTTGTACATATAGCTCTGTTTCTCTGAGTGTGAGTTTGTGTGTGTGTGTGTGTTTGCCTCTGTTCTTATGGCTGGGAATGGAGCTGATGACTGAGGAGAGAAGAAAGTGTCAATTTTGTGCAAATTCACAACTCTTGTCCATCAATGAGTCCAGTGTGTTGAAACAGCAAAGAACTTTATTAAGACCACATAGTGAGAAATTCAGCTTTTAAATCAGAGCTGCCCTCCCCAAGCCAAAGAATACATTAAATCCCTAAAACCAAAAACTCCAACCTCTTCCAAACCTAGCCCCCACCTCCAATTCCCACAGTCTACGCCTCATAGGTAAAAAGCCCCCTTTGCCATGCCCAGATACTAGCCCTCTTTATGTTAATACTGACTACCAACTTTCTTCATCCAACATCCCACAAATTCCAAAAGCTATCAATCAAATAACTATTCTAGCCAGCTGCAACAAATCCCATCCCTCTATCTAGCTAATCTACTCCACAACCCATAATCCCCAGCCAAATTTATAAACTAAACCAAAGAAATATACTAATAGTAATTAAAACCAAAACTTAACAAAATATAATTTTAAAACTTAAACAGACATATTGACAGACAAACCTAACACACAAAATCACAAGGGCCTTTTCTTATCACCAGTGCAATGAAAATGTATTCTTTGTATTCCTTCTTGAGAAAAATAATGTCATTTCACTTCTGGGATTTGTGTGGCTTCTCTCCAGTGTGGACTCTCTGATGTCTCACTAGGTTTGACCTCTGAGAAAAACATTTCCCACAATGCTGGCAATTGTATGGCTTCGCTCCTGTGTGGACTTTCTGATGTTGCACTAGGTAAGATTTCAATGAAAAACATGTCCCACAATGCTGGCATTTGTATGGCTTTGCTCCTGTGTGGACGCTCTGATGCTTGACAAGGACTGATTTGTAGGCATAACTTTCCCCACAATGCTGGCATTTGTATGGCTTCTCTCCAGTGTGGACTCTCTGATGTCTCACTAGCCTTGATTTTAATGAAAAACATTTCCCACAATGCTGGCATTCATATGGCTTCCCTCCTGTGTGGATACTCTCATGTCTCACTAGGACTGACTTCAAATAAAAACATTTCCCACAATGCTGGCATTTGTATGGCTTCTCTCCTGTGTGGACTCTCTGATGCTTGATAAGGACTGACTTGTAGGCAAATCTTTTTCCACAATGCTGACATTTATGTGACTTCTTTCTTGTGTGGACTCTCTCATAACTGACAAGTTCTTCTGTAAACAAGGAAAATGATAGACAAGATTGAATCTCAGTGTTAAGAGAGGAAAGTGTTACCCCAAGATTTAGCCCCATGTTCACCCCTCCCTATTTGAGATTAAATTAGTAATGCTGGTGTGAGTGACTTGAGCATGACCCTGTTCTGGATGCACCCAAATCCATATAATGATTGTATCTTTACTCATAGGAGCTAGCAAAGAAGTGATGGAGGGAACTTTCATGAGGAAATCAGTGGAATCAGATAGTCAGGCAGTTGAAAAACATTCCATTAAATATATGTAAAAATATTTTGATTGAAAAGTGGCATCATTTCTGGTGAGACCTGTTATGAAATGACATGTATGTGACCACAAGATGGAGCTGTAAGGTAAGTATTGTAAGCAGTCAAGCTCCAGTGGCAGGTGTGCTTGAGTTAACATTTAGAAGTACCGTATATACTCGTCTATAAGTCGAAAAATGTATGCTAAAAAGTTGGTCCCAAAATCCTGAGTCGACTTATAGACGGGAGAATATGGTAATATGACTGCGAAAAATGGCGACCGCGACTTTGCCGCCAAGGGGAAAGCAGAGGTTGACCTGAAAGAAGTGCTGCCTAGCCCTCTCTCTCCACCTGCAGAACTAGGTAGATTTCAAAGAGCCATGAGGGAGGGAGGGAGGGAGGGAGGGAGGGAGGGAGGGAATGGGGGTTCGCTGGCAATGGCTTTTGCCCAGGGAGGCTGTCTTGCAAAAGAAATGCTGCCCTCCCTTCCTTCCACATCTGGCTCCTTGCCTCGCTGCTGCAACTCTGGAGCTATCCCTGCTGATCTCCTTGCCCCCCCCCCCCTCTCTCTCTCTCTCTGCTCCACCAGGACAAAAAAAAGAGCCATCTCCCATCTGTTCCTTTGCTTGTGTGTTTGGGCTCTGTATTAGGCGTTTCTTCCCCTTTCAGAGGACCCTTCCCCTCTCCCCTTTTTCTCAAGCCCTGGGAGAAGCCGGCTTGGTTTGGCTGGCTGTTTTTTTTAAAAGGCAGACTGCAGCCCTCAATCATTTTTTGGGAAAAGGAGACAAGGGGGAAATGTCTGCTATTTTGCTGTTTTTAAGGGGGCAGAAACTAAGGAAATTATAGCAAACGTTTTTGTTCCACTTTAACTAATTTGGCTACCTTGTGTTGCATCCTGGGACTTATAGGCCCGTTATAGATGGGCCTGAAAATATGGACTGGGTCCGTATTAGGGTTAGAAATGGCAGAGGCCATTCCACACGGCAGCCGCCATTACGACGTCACAACCGCGCCGCACGAGGGCGCCTAGAGTGCCCTTTCCATGGCGGAAGATGGTTTGCGTCGCTGGGCACAGCCTTGGCCCCTTTCTCCTCCTTGAAGCCCCAAGGACACCCCTTTCCATGCCACGGGGAAATGGCCTTTTGCCACTTCCCTGCAGCCTGAAAAGTGGCGGATCGGGGCCTTGGAGGCTGCCCAAATGAGCGGTCTGTAACCCGCCTATGTTTAGAAAGAAGAATTGAGAATATTCAGCCAGAGAGCTCAAGCAGCGGCTGAGAAAAGGAGAGAGGGAGGAAAAAACTCTTTTTATCTGCTGTTTTTAAACCTAAGACTCACTGGAGTCCGACTGAAAGGGAGGGAGCCTCTCTTTAACTCTTTTTTCCCCCAAAATAAGAAAACAGTAGCTCCTTGAGCTAGATTCCCCACATAAAGAATCAAAGGGATGGGGGGGGGGGAAGAGAGAGAGAACACTGTGGGGATGTGGCAGCAGTGATGGTTCTTTGGGCACCTCACAGAGCACCAAGAGCCAAGGAGACCATGGCAGCAACTCTGATGCCTCACTCAAAGGAGTGCCAAGAGGCAAATGGAGCACAGGGGACTGGAAAAGAGAGTCCACCTCAACATTAGGAAGAACTCCTGACAGTAAAGGCTGTTCCACAGTGAAACACACTCCCTCAGAGAGTGGTGGAATCTCCTTCCTTAGAGGTATTTAAAAAGAGGCTGGATGGCCATCTGTCAGGGATGCTTTGACTGACAGTCCCTGCATGGCAGAATGGGGTTGGATTGGATGGCTTTTGGGGTCTTTTCCAACTCTATTATTTTGTGATGCAGAGGGAGGGGGTACACCCTCAACTTATCCACAGGTCATATTAAAATCCATAATTTTCCCCCCAAACCTACCCTCGACTTATACATGAGGTCGACTTGTACATGAGTATATACAGTATGCACACCTGGGATGTCTGATGCAATAGGCATGTATGACTACCTATAAAAGGAAGATGGGAATTATCTTCTGTTGCGGGTTTGTAGTGGATGGTAGCAGCGGAGTGTTTTGTTGGTTGGTGTAAGTAGTGTGTGTATTAGAGACGTCTGTCCAATACACTGTGTATATATTTTATAAATACTGCAAATGAAGATTAAAGCCCTTGTGTAAAGTAAAGGTGTGAAGTGCTCATGTTGTTATTTCTCAAACCAGGAGCTCAAGGCTGTTTGCAGTGGTGAAGGAATATTTTCCTTCTTGACCTGAATACCTTTGCAGACATCTCTTCAGAATCCTTCTCCCTGGCGTCCTGTTGACGTGGTTCAACTCTGCAGGTGGTTGTGGTGGACACAGCGCGTATTTCTACACCCCAACAAGACTGCCATAGAGAGCAGAGTCAGAGCCCTATGCATGATGCAAACTAACTGCAGAGGTCACTTAACGCTGTTTGGTACCAGGAGATGATGCCCAACCAATACAGTATACAGCTCACATACGGATTGGAGTGGATTGGAGTGGAGTTGTGTGTACAAGGGATGGTGAAGTTGATGGAAGTCAGAGAGGAGAGCCTGGAAATATTTGTATTATTTTACAACTCAGCATAGAGAACTTCCAAGGATTTCGATGAAACCAACTGTGTTTCTGACTTTTTTAAAGTGAAAAGTGGCCAGTGCATTGCCAATATCTATATCTGGATATTTGTTTCCATACTCTGCTATGTTATTCTTGAGCAGCATTTGGGAGTGCCACCCTCAGACTGTCTGTATATTGGCGTGTGAATGCGATCTGAATTCAGAGCCAAGAAGGACCTGAGACCCAGTGTGCTAATCCTTTTTGTCTGAGATATTTGCACCAAGCACCCATTGCATTCAATTTGGTTTCAAACCATTCTCACCCCCAGGAATCTTTCTAAAGCGATTTAAACCTTTTTGAACACTCAGTTTCTGACCCCAAGAAACAATTACAGTATAAATATCTGCCCTGACTGGTTGTTCTTTGATGTCAGTCCAATTACAGACAGACAGTATGTCAGCTTACATTGCTAAACACCTCATTACACTCACCAGCCCCACTTGCCATTGGAGTTACTGACTTCTCTCCTCATCCTGGACCCTCAGCAATTGGAATCAAGATCCAAGTTTTACCATTAGAAAAGCCTCACACTATTCAGCACTCCTACCTTTGTTACCTAGTTTGTGTGTTGTGTGAACACCTATATCTGTATATACATGTGTATGCATGTATTTTGCTTTTCCCCTAAATAAAACATAAAACTTATTTCAAATGCCTTTGGAGTTTTCTGTGCTTCCTGGCTTGGAATAATTGGGCTGAATCCTGAGGTCTCTCTTGCCCCAACCAAACTATATGTCTGCTTTCAGCTAAGTACCAAATTCCCCTAAAAGCATAGCACTTGGGACTAGTGATTGGAGAAACTCATATTTTTCTCCTCGTTAACTGAGAGCTTGAGGAGAACTTTTTAAAAAAATATTCTTCCCACAAATGCCCTTTTCTTCCAAATGGTGATTTCTTCTCTCCCTTCCAGCAACCAGCGAAATATTTTTCACAGATTTCTCTGAATGACAATAAAAGACAAGGCGAATAATTACGCTAATTACTTTGCATTTCAAACTCAATTACCATCTCAAAAGGAAGTTTGGCAGAGGTTTAAACAACATTCCTATGCTTAAAAACCCTGAAGGCACACACACAAAAGGGGGAAAAAGCCCAGCCTCAACAAGAAATGCTAGAAGGGACCCTCAAGGACCATCCAGTCCAACCCCCTTCTGCTATGAAGGAATACATGGGATCCAACTCTGCACCTCTCCTCCCAGGCTGATGCCAAGGTCTAATAATAATAATAATAATAATAATAATAATAATAATAATAATAATAGGCAAGGAGAGTGCAGAATATCCACACACACACACTTATAGTGTTACTGAAAAAGTGTGAAGCCGTATTTATATGTGTACATACACAGCTGTCTGTATGTGTGTGTATGTGTGTGTATACACACACACAAACTGTGGAGCAGCCGAAAGCGTAATGCTGCATGTAATATGCTTGCACACACATCTTTGTGTGTTTGTATACATACATACATACATATACATACACACACACACACACACACACACACATATATATACACACACAGACAAACTGTGGAGCTGCTGAAAGTGTAATGCTGCATGTATATGCTTACACACATCTTTGTGTGTGTGTGTGTGTGTGTGTGTATATATATATATATATATATATATATATACACACACACACACATACATATACATATACACACACGCAGAATCACAGAATCACAGAATCATAGAGTTGGAAGAGACCACAGGGGCCATCCAGTCCAACCCCCCGCCATGCAGGAAATCACAATCAAAGCATCCCTGACAGATGGCCATCCAGCCTCTGTTTAAAGACCTCCAAGGAAGGAGACTCCACTACACTCCAAGAAAGTGTGTTCCACTATCAAACAGCCCTTACTGTCAGGAAGTTCCTCCTAATATTAAGCTGGAATCTCTTTTCCTGCAGCTTGCATCCATTGTTCCGGGTCCTGTTCACTGGAGCAGCAGAAAACAAGCTTGCTCCCTCTTCAATATGACATCCCTTCAAATATTTAAACAGGGCGATCATATCACCTCTTAACCTTCTTTTCTCCAGGCTAAACATCCCCAGCTCCCTAACTCATTCCTCGTAGGGCATGGTTTCCAGACCTTTCACCATTTTTGTCGCCCTCCTTTGGACACGCTCCAGTTTCTCAATGTCCTTTTTGAATTGTGGAGCCCAGAACTGGACACAATATTCTAGGTGGGGCCTGACCAGAGCAGAATAGAGTGGCACTATTGTTATGCCCAAGATTGTAAGGGCAACCTGTTTATCCTGAGAGCGTG
>JACSCI010000043.1:61392-78991 GCA_016801065.1 Sceloporus tristichus | reverse complement strand
GGACATTTGTTTGAATGTTTCAGTCCAGGATTGTGTGGAAGGGTTGCAGCTGAGAGAGTGAGCCATGCTTTGCAGGCATAAAGCCCCAAATTCAGACTGTGGCAGCATTGTCTTCCCAGAAAGTGAAAGTGAGATTTCCAGACCCCAGACACACAGTGCACCAGTGAGTCCTTTTTATGGGGACTGTGTGTATGTGTTGTTTACTAGAGCTTTGTGAGGTATTTGTTTCACTGGGTTTAAAAAATGAATTTACATAGGTCTTCACATCTCCAAAATGAGCATAATCCAGGCTGCAATCTTCACTCATAAACCTATACGGAAGAAGCAATGGAAATACAGAATAAACATAGATATCTAAAACAAATAATAATAATAATAAAAGTTTATTTCTATCCCGCTTTTCCAATTCAGATCAAAGCGGCGTACAAATCCAGATAAAATTACAATAATCAATAACACAGATAAAACAAGATATAAAACAGCATATAAAACTAAAACTCAAGTAGCGGAGTAGGGGAATCCAAAAAAAACATAGCCAGAGTCGTTACCAAATAGAGGGGGGAAATCAAAGTCACATCTCATGGGGGAAAGCTTGGGAAAAGAAGAAGGTCTTGAGATTCTTCTTAAACAAAGGAATTTTGAACAAGCTAATAAGATAATAAGCTTGCCAATAAAATAAGGAACTTAAAAGAATGAAACAACATTATGGAAATAAAAAAAGATTCAACATTAACATCTGGCCATAATAAAATTAAGAAGACCTTCCAAGAATTCGATGCTAAATTGTACAAAGAATCTAAAACATCTAGAGCTAAAATAGAGGGGTTTTTGGAAATTAGTTGATTTAATGTGGGAAATAAAGTTAAATATCTAGGAATAAATTTAACAAATAAAAACTCATATCCATTTCACAATAACTATGAGACACATGGAAGGAAATCAGAAAAGACCTAGAAAAATGGGAGAAATTACACTTATCGCTGTTAGGAAAAACATCACTGATCCAAATGAGTTTCCTTCCTGAAATACTGTTTCTGTTTCAAGCGATACCCATCATCCAGAATGAAAAACCACTGAATCTATGGCAAAAGGAAATCTCAAAATTTATTTGGAATTAAAAAAGAGCCAGGATAAAAACAAAAATACTTTGTGATGACAAAAGTAGAAGAGGACTTTATTATGCTGCTTGTTGTTTAGTTTGGATTAGAGAATGGTTTATGTTAGAGAATGAACAGTTGTTATGTCTGGAGGGTGAACATTTGAGATTTGGCTTGGATGGATATCTAATTTACGGTAAAAAAAAAGTTCATAAAGAAAGCACAAATCATTTTGTAAGAAAAGTTCCATTGAAGATCTGGGGGAAAAACAAGTGTAGAATATGTCCAAAAGTACCTTTATGGTGTTTGCCGCATGAGGCTCTTTTGGGGAGGAAAGGTATCCAGAAAACTAAATGGTTAAGATACAAAGATGTCCTGAAAGAATCGCAAGGAAAACTAGAGATCAAAACACAAGAAGAACCTAAAGAATCTGGCCTAGATTGTCACTGGTATCTTTATCGTCAAATGAGGGAGAGGTTTAAAATAGATGTGAAATTAGAAGGAATACAAAATGAAACATGGGAATTGTGGAAGCCATGCTCCATGTTCATTCCATGCCTGATGAGAGTGTTGGGTGCGAGGCATTGGAGAAGCGTCCAGCTGTGTTTCTCTAGCCAGAAGCCAAAGGAAGGCATTCTCCTCTGAGGGCCACTGGGGAGGTCAGGAGGTTTCAGCAGATGATGCGCTCATTTCACATCTAGCTCCAGGGACATAGCCAGGGTCCTCTCCAATTCCCATCCCCTGACCCCCCTCCACTCTCACAAGGCATGGAGTGTCAGGACCATGGTGAACAGGTCTGAGGAAATGACAGGCATGTGGCCACTAGGTGGAGCTGTTGTGGAAGTCATTGACAGCTCTAGTGGCAGTTAGATGTGTCAGCATTTAAACAGTGCATCACTGGAATGTTGATGCAACTGTCAACTGTCATTCTCAGCTGTCACTGAGGAAGAGACAGACAGTGTGTGCCTCAGAGTGGGTTGTTACTGGTGTGGATGGTGGAGGGTGTCGATGTATATAGTGTTGTACACAGTGGAACTTCTTATAGGAATAAAAGCCTCATCTGAGAGAAGATTACAGTGTCTCTTTGCTCATTGAGAAAGCGACAGGTGTTTCTTCAGCTCACAATCTACTGACTACAGTCAAGGTGGAGAATCTGGCACCATACGTTAACGTCTTGCCTCAAGTGCTGCGCAACATAGCAATGTCAAAAGCGTTTTAACATGGAGTATCTGTTGTGTAAGGGAGCTGCAGTGAATCTATGCTAGGTCCATGGGGCTTTGTTTGGTGAAGAGGGAGGAAGGGGATACCCATCTCTGCATTGGCCCAAAGGCATATGTCACTTGCGTATCTCACTAGCAGCATGCTTGTGTCTTGGAGTGATGCAGGGTTTCTTGACAAAACAAGCCTAACCCTAATCTTTTTTCTCAGAAACTTCATCTCGGTCTCCTTGTACACAGCTAAAGGACATATTTTGCTGGAAGAGACCCAACTGAAGGGCCACCAGGAACCCCCCCCCCCGCCCAACTAATGGCCAACACAGAGGCCAAGCATAAGGAGTTAGGCTCCAAGAGAAAGAGGCTGTCGAAGTACAACAAATGTTTGGTGAGTCACCATCCTAACTATTAATTTCATTTGTGTCACTGCTGGGGCAGCTCATGAAAGCAAGTGGAGAGCATATTGTTCCAATTTGGCAGAGAAAGTCCTGGTTAATCCTCTGTCACCCCACTTTTTCAGGGACTTTCAAAAATGTCCTGGTTTCTCTCTCCTCTTCCCACTTTCTCCCTTTCTCCTCAGCTCTCTTGAGTTGCTGCAAAATGACTTCCAAGGAGTTTGCACCCCATCAACTCAAAAGGGGGAGAGGAGAGGAGAGAAGTTGCCATGGTCTTCCTTTTTGGCTCAGGAGGCTGAGGCAAAAGCAAACTGCTGTGCCCTTCCTAGCTTGTGTGCTCTTCCTCATAAACAACTTTGGCCATCCTCACCACCTTCTGGTGTTGCTTGTACACATGTGTCTTGCTTTTCGTGTCTGTGAAATGTTGGGGGATTTGGGAGACCATCTCTGGATCTAAATATGGGTTGGGCCCAGTGGCCTTCAAGTCCAGAGTGCTCCCCAGAACTGTTTTTTAAAATGACATTTGCCTCTGAAATTTGGCAAGAAATGGCTAAATGCACCATAATTCTTTTGTGGCTCAAAGGACTATATGTGTTGGGATTCTCAGTATCTGAACCCAACCTGAATATCCCAGCCATGGTTTAAATTCAAAAAAAATTATTATATTTTATATTTATATTGAAAGGATTCAAGACAATCTGATCTGAAAGGCAGTAGCTTTTTGCTTGCTAACAGAATTTAAAGTTTATTTCCCGGACTGAATTCTGAAGTGATGAAATACTAATATTTGGGATGCACCATGTGCTTTCCTCCCCTTTTGCTTAGTCACTCTCTGGATGAGGTCTATTTTCTATTTCAGGTGACCTTTGCAGATGTGGCAGTATATTTCACAGAGGATGAATGGAATCTGTTGACGAAGAAACAGAAACTTTTGTACAATTATGTAATGATGGACAATTATGAGAATGTGGCTTCTGTAGGTAAGGAACCTGAATCCATTGCTCTTTCTATAAATACTGAGATCCCTTTCATACTATATTATCATGTCGCTATGGTTCCATTAGAAGTATAGAATCATAGAGTTGGAATAGAGCACAAGGGCCATCCAGTTCAACCCCCTTCTGCCATGCAGGAATACACATTCAAATCACCCCCAAGAGATGGCCATCCAGCCTCTCTTTAAAGACCTCCAAAGAAGAGGACTCCACCAAACTCTAAGGGAGTATATTCCACTGTCAAAGAGCTCTTACTGTCATGAAGTTCCTCCTAATCTTTAGGTGGACCCTCTTTCCCTGTGACTTGCATCCATTGTAGTGTCTCCTTTTCTCTGTAGCAGAAGAAAGCAAGCCTGCTCCTTGCGCAACATGACACCCTTTCAAATATTTAAACATGGATATCATATCCACACTTTATCTTCTTTTCTCCAGGCTAAACATAACCAGCTCTCTAAGCTGCTCCTCATAGAGCTTGATGGTTTCCAGACCCTTCACCACTTTGGTTCCCCTCCTTTGGACATGCTCCAATTTGTCAACAACCTTTTTGAATTGTGGGGCCTAGAACTGGACACAGGATGATTCCAAGTGAGGCCTGACCAAAGCAGAATACAGTGGCACTATTACTTCTCTTGATCTAGAAACTATTCTTGTAATGATGCAGCCTAGAATCACATGGGCCTTTGTAGCTGCTGCATCACACTGTTGGCCCATGTTCAACTTGCAGTCTACTAGGAGCTATAGATTCCTTTCAAGCATAGTCTAATTATGATAGCAACATCCTGTAGAATATTTGAATCTGTATTTCAGTGAGGCACTATTGCTCTCCATTTTCTAAGTATTCTAAATATCCCATCCTAAACTGCCAATTCTAGGATTTTGTGGAAAGAAGCCATTGAGATTAATGCTTTTCACACCCAAATGGTACTCAACACATCCCTGAGCAAGTTTCCTACCTCTTTTGGCCCCTCTTCCATCCTTTTAAGGCTCTGGAGAGTCTTCTTGGGGGAAAGACCTCCCTTGGGCCTGCAATGGCTCAGAGAGGGCCCAACAGTGGTAAAATGGCCTCCACTTCCAAAAAGAGATGCTGTGGGATGCTGAGGGACAAAATATTATTTCATTCCGCCCCCTCCCTAGGCAATACAATGTAGGGTTGCCCCTGAGATCTCCCCCAAACCCCATCAGTAGTCCATGCCTGTCTCATAAATGTTTTATTTTTTTAATTTTTTTAAAAATTTTTATTATTAAAAAAAGAGAACATATTCACATATAAAAAAGAAAAGAAAAAAAGACATAAAAAGCAAAAACACAAACAAATAATAACATATAACATATTCACAACCATTTACACCAATTTACAATACAAATTCATACAAATCCTCATTACTTTTGTTTTCTCGTATCTTCCTCATTCTACCTATCAAACCATCTGTTTCTTACTTCTTCATATAACCTATCTCTCATCTTTCCCATTCAATAATATTCTCTTCCCTATCCTCTCTATCCTCTCCATCTCTATCTATCTCCTCCATTCTATTTGGCTTCCTCTCCTCTCCCCTCCCCAATAACTACTTACTCACACCTTCTACACTTACTTCTTCCTTCGACTATTTTCTTAACTATCTTACCTTCCTTATTCTCAATTCCTACTTAAACCTTCATTCATTCTTTCTCTATACATACTAACTTCGCACTCCAACAGACATACTTATAATGACTTCCTCCTATCTTCTTTGATTTTACCTGCTGACTCGTGACTTTCCGTACTTCTAGTTTCTTAGTGGATCCTGTTTCCCTTTGTTCTTTAATAATACTAACCAAGTCTAGATAGCTTATTGAAATGATATTGTAGCAATCTTACCCCAATTCGTTTCCAGAAATTTAATCACCTTCGACCAATCATCTTTTTGTGTCTCGTTTTTGTTGTTAAGTGTCTGTGTTAGTCTGTCCATCACAATAGCATCGTATAATTTTAAAATCCATTCGTCTATAGTTGGATACTTGGAATTTTTCCATTTTTGAGCGAAGGTTACTCTGGCAAGCGTAATTAAATAGTATAGGATTTTCCCCTCATTGCCCTTTAAGCTATCATCTATGATGCCCAATAGTAGTGTTTCCGGTTTCCATTGTATTTTCTTACCCATAATGAGATCAATTTGGTTTATTATCTCTTTCCAGAATTGTTTGGCCTCCTTACATCCCCACCAACAATGGTAGAAAGTTCCTAATTCTTTTTTGCATTTCCAACAAAGATTATTATTTAACTTATAAATTTTCGCCATTTTGGCTGGAGTCATATACCAGAAATAAAACATTTTATAATAATTTTCTCTCAAATTTTGAGATGCTGTAAATTTGTAGTTGCTTTTCCAAGAGTTTTGCCATTGTTGCATGGATATTGAGTGACCTACCAGTCTTGCCCATTTAATCATGTTTTCTTTCACCACTTCCTGTTCTAACTCATAAGATAACAGAATTTTGTAAATTTTCCCAATTAATTTTGGATTCTCTCCCAATAGGAGTTTCCCTAAATCCGAATTCCCTTGTGAGGGAACTAATTTTTGATCTTTAGAATCTTCTTTAAATCTTGACTGGATTTGATTATAATTGAACCAGTTAATGTTCCAGCCCTTCTCGTTTAGTTGTTCCTTTGATTTTAGTTTTAGTTTACCTCCTCTCAATTCTAAAATATCCCTATATCTAATCCATTCGAAATCTATTATCATTTCTTTCCTATAGAATGCTTCTTGGGGTGAAACCCACCCCTCAATATTTTGGAAGGTTCTGGATTTATATTTGTTCCAAATTCTCATGAATTATCTAGCAATATCCATTCTTTGAACCACAATAAGCCACAAGCTTCGAAATATAGTTTAAGATTTGATAAACCTAACCCTCCCTTCTCCTTTAAATCTTGCAAATTATTATATTTAATTCTAGGTCTCCTACCTTTCCAAATAAACTGAGTTAGGTCCTTGTCCCAGTCTCTAAAGGGTTTGTCTGTTGTAATAATTGGGAGCATTTGAAACAGAAATAAAATTCGTGGCAATACCAACATTTTTATAGTAGCCACTCTTCCTGTTAGAGAAAGGTTTAATTTATTCCATTTGATCAAATCTTGTTTTATTTTTGCCCAAGTTGCTTTATAATTAATCTCAAATAAATTATTTAATTTACTTGAGATTTGTAACCCCAGATATCTCACTTTCTTTTCAATTTTAATGCCTGATTGTTCTTCTAATTGTTTTTGTTCCCTCTCTCTCATATTCTTTGTTATAAAAGCTGATTTGGCTTTATTAATTTTACAACCTGCAATGTCTCCAAATTTTTTTAAGGTTTCCATTACTAACTCTATGTTTTCGTTTGGATTTTCCAAAAAGAGGATCAGATCATCGGCAAAAGCTCTGATTTTATAATTTCTGTTCTTAATTTTTATCCCCTTAGTTCGATCTTTAAATTTAATTTCTTTTAGTAACAATTCTATAATTAATAAGAACAAAAGGGGAGAGAGAGGGCAGCCCTGTCTTGTACCTCTCCTTATGTTGATAAATTTAGATTTTTCTCCTTTTATTCTAATTTGAGCTTTTTGATCTTTATAAATTTTGGTTATCCAGTTAAGAAAATTTGGTCCAACTTGAATTTTGTTTAGTACTTCTATGAGGGTATACCAATTGACAGAGTCAAAGGCTTTCTCTAAGTCAACGAATAATAAGCCTAATTGTTTGTCACTGTGGTGTTCGTAATACTGTAAGATATTTAATAAGATTCTTGAGTTATCGCTCATAAATCTATGGGGTAGGAATCCCCTTTGATCAACATCAATTAGGTCTTTGAGACAGGCTTTTAAACGGTTTGCTAAGATTGTGGAGAAAATTTTGTAATCATTATTCAAAAGTGAGATTGGACGGTAATTCGCTGGATCCAAGGTATCCTTTCCCTCTTTTGGGATCATTATTATCTCTGCCTCTCTCCACGAATTTGGGATTGTTTCCTCTAAAGCTTTGTTCATAACCTCTTGTAAAATAATTCCCAATTCGGATTTAAATGTTTTATAAAACTTTGCCGAAAGACCATCATTGCCCGGTGATTTGCCCAATTTGCTCGAGTCTATCGCATCCCAAATTTCTTGAATCGTTATTGGTTGGTTTAATTGTGCTGTCTGTTTCTCTGTTAAGACTCCTATATTTGACAATGTCACATACTTTTTGATTTCTTCCTGGTCAATTTGGTTTTCTTTATAGAGTTCTTGATAGAATTTCACAAAAACTTCTTTAATTTCTTCTTGCTGGGTGAGAACTCCTCTATCTGAATTAATCTTGTTGATAGCTTTTTTTTTCTTTCTCTTTCTTCAATTTGTAGGCTAACCATTTTCCCGTTTTATTTGCATGTTCGAAGATCTTTTGTCTAGATATCATTAGTCTTCTATTTAGTTCGTCTGATGCCTCTAATTCCAGTTGTTTCTTTATCGATTTGATCTCTCTTTGAGTTTTCTTATCCCTCGGAAACCTTTGTAAGTCACTCTCTTTGTTCTTTAGGAGTCTATGTAATTCTTTTACCCTTTGTTTTTTATCTCTTTGAACTCTTATATTATGTTCCGTAAAAAAAAACCCTAATCACTGCTTTACCTGCATCCCAGACTGTCGACAATTGAACCTCCTTATCCTTATTTTCTTTCAAGAATTGTTGAAACATTGATCTGAACTCCTCCACAATTTTCCCATCTTCCAATAGATCCTCATTTAAGTACCAATTATTAAATGTTTTAGTTTCGTTTAGATTTAGAACTATAGGGTTATGGTCTGAAATGGTTCTATTGAGAATTTCCATATTCTTGACTTCTTTTAGTAAATTTTGTGATACTAGAAACATGTCCAATCTCGATAAGGATTGGTGTCTGTCTGAAAAGAAGGTAAAGCAGCTTTCTTTGGGGTATAGATGTCTCCATATCTCAATCAGACTACAATTCTCTACTAAATTAAAAAATTTTTTTGGCAATTTCCCCTGTGTATCTTTAATAGATTTGCCTGAAGACCTGTCAACTTTTGGTTGGATAACTCCGTTAAAATCTCCCATCAGCACCACATTCTCATAATCCAAATTGGTTATTTGTCTTTGTATTTTTTTATAGAATTCGTTCTTATTTTCTTGAGGGCCATAGATACCTACCAGGAGACATTTCTTTCCTTTCCAGCTAATCTCTACACCTAGATAGCGGCCATCTTTGTCATTGAAGATTTCTTTAGATTCAATGTAATTTTTAATGTAAAAGATAACTCCTCTTTTGCTTTGCTTGATTGCCGAGATATACTCTTTACCTAATTTTTTATTTTGGATAAGTCTTGAATCTTTAGTTCTAATGTGTGCTTCTTGAAGACAGATGATATCTGATTGGTTTCTTTCTAAAAAGAGGAACACTTTCTTTCTCTTCTGGGGTGAATTTAGGCCTTTGATATTCCAAGATATGATCTTCATTATTTAAAGTGTTGGTGTAAAATCACAATTTAACAATAGTTCAGTAAAAAATTACAGTACAAGAGAGAGAAGTGTTCGAAATTTTATTTAGTAAAAAATCTTTATAAATGGCATTACTGGTAGACATAAAAATAGTAATAATAGTTATAGAGATTTATATCGTAATCTAGTGTTCTAACCAAAATATTGAATTTTATAGTTTTAGTCAGATAATTTTAGTTTGATTATAATATAATCAAATTTCGGTTCAAGGAAAAGAGTGATATGCATTTAATTACAGATCTATATGAATTGTTGTAAGTTGATATAGAATAATACAGTTAGTAAAGACTAATGCAGATTGGTGCAGGTTGGTGGGGAGGCAAGATTTGAATTACATATCCCATTTAGGCAACCATACATTATTGTCATTCTTTTATTGTTCCCCCTCCTCCCCCTGCATCATCTCCCCCTCCCTTCTCCAGCTCTTTTTTGAATTTCCTTTAAGAAGTCTCTGGCTTTCTCCACTGAATTAATTCTGATTTTTTTCTGCTTCCAAGTAACCTGCACTCCTTCGATCTCTTCCCATTTAAAAAAGATACCATATCTCTTTAGATTATCGGTCAAGAAATTGTAATCCTTCCTTCTCCGTAAAATCTTCCCGGGGATATCTTTTAAAATCAAGATTTCTCGATCGTCAACAATGAGTTTTGCTTTATAGCTTTGTTGTAGGATGAGGTCCCTTGTTTGTTTCCAGACGAAGTACACAACCACGTCTCTAGGTAGCTTCTTCTGCTTGGCTACATAAGAGTTTATTCTGTAGATACGGTCTAGCTCCCAGGGAAACTGAGCTTCAGGTTCTTCAATGAATTTCGCGAGAATCGGGGCTAATTCCACATAGAGATTTTCATTAGGTTTTTCAGTCAGGCCCCTCAGTTTGAGACAGTTTTCCCTTTGCTTCATTTGTAGCCTAAGTATTTGTTCCTGGTCTTCCAGAACCTCATTCTTTACTTCAGCTATTTTTCTCTCCATCTTTCCAGCATGAGTTTCTAGATTCTTCAATCTTCCATTTGCTTTACTCATGTCCTCCGACATTTTGTCCAAACATTTCCTCATCTCAGACATTTCAAGTTTAAATTCTTGTTTAATTTTTTCACTTGATTTAAAGATGTTCTCGTTTGTCTCCGCCAATAATCTCTTCATTTCCTCAAACATAGTCTCCGCTGGGTCTGTATTTTTAAAAGAATTTTCAATCGATGGTCTTCGATGATTTTGTAACGTTCCTTGTCTTGCTGCTGCAGCTTTGCGTGTTCCTGACGCCATCTTGACAATTAGAAAAAGGTAGTAAGAATAGAAATATCGACTCGAGCAAATTAGAATTCACCACCAGATTTAATGTTACTTTCAATGAAGTATATGTATATACACATATACACACATACGCATATATATATATACATACACACACCCAACTCACTAATTGCCCTATAGATGGTTTGCTGTGAAGCTCTAGTCAAATTTAAGTAGTTTTGTGTAATTAATCCAAGATGGCAAGCAATCCCTTTTTTTTGAAAGCAACGCTGTTAATCTAAAGTAATTTAATTTTTATGATCCACTCGGGTAGTCTGTCTAAATAATATGAGCTAAAAAGGTAGGTAAATTTACCAGATAGGGTATTTTACAGGGAGAAGTAAATTGAGTCTCTTAAAGGATTAATCAAAGGGTTATTATTGTATTCTTTAGATCTTTAGGTTAGATGTTCGCTTAAAATAGAAAATATATCTAGAGATCAGAAAGTTGAAATCAAATCCCTGTAAGTTGATATAACTCCAGCCAAAAAAGATAGGGCAGGGGAGTAAAGAAATACGTGTATGCCCCTAAAATCAATTGAGAGCAGAGGTCAAAATTAATAGTTAAGATTATGAAAATTAATTTAAACAATTAGAGAATTAATATTCAACTTAATACAATACAATCAAAAATTGAGGGGTTAATTAATTTAGCCTAAAACTATCAATACAGCAGTTTCCCTTACCTCCCCACCTTTCTGTCTAAATTCTCTACATTTGTTTCCTTTCAAATTGTTTCAAATAGTTTAACTTATTAAGCTTCTAATTCAAGTTAGTACAAATATACTCTTGGTTACAATTAGTTAGTTTGTTACAGTAGAAATAATTCTCAGTAGAAATAAAACTCTCAAAGTTATTTGCCAAGTATTTATGCCAAACAATTCATTAAATGTCCCCAGCCAAAAAAAGTAGTAAAAACTTCATAAGCAAGTTGCCCTATTGGTGGGAGAAAAAGATTTAGTAGTTTAAACTCTATTTTTATCCCTATGAGTCACAGTCCAAACTTACAAGATCAAACGCTGGAAATAAATGTGGGCACCATATCTTCTTCCTTCGCTCTCACTCTTTAAGCCACGTTTCTCCACAGCAGTTTTCCCCTTTATTATTGTCCAACTAGTATCAAGCTACACCTTATCAAATCAGCTTAAAAGTCAGTACTTATTTCACCTTTAGTTCCCTCCTTTAGATGTTAGTAATAGTTCCTTTCAGATCTAAAGTTCACTTTGTTTATGAATATATAGTAGCTCTCTGTTTCTTCTCTTCATCCTTGCTAGCTTCCCCTCTCTCTCCTCCCACGCCTCGCCTCTTTGCTGATTTGGCTTCTTAACTTACAGCTGGGTTCGTTGGCTCCACCGCACCTGTAGGATGACAAGAGAAAAAAAAGGAGAAAATGGAGGGCAGAGAGAGAGGGGGAGAGGAGGAGAGGAGAGAGAAGGGAGAAAGAAAGGAGGGAGATAGACGGGGAAAGAAAGGCAAAACAGAGAGGAGAGGAAAGACAGTGCTAGGCAGCTCCAATTTGGACAAAGTTGTCTTGTTCTCCTGGTCCTCGGGGAGTCTCCTCTGTAAGTCGGCTTCCTTAAGACTGGTTATCCCTCAGGTTTGTATAGGACCTCAGACTGCTAGGGCTGGATCCTCCTGCAGAAAGTACTTTTCAAGATAGGTTTCTTCTTCTTCCTTAGTTAGGTTTCTTCAGTTTGGTGTAAAGTGGTGGCGGCGCCTCTGCTTTCAAGCCGCGGCTTGAAGCACCTCCACTCGCAGGTGTGGCTGCTCGAGCCCCGCGCTCTTCCCGGCTTTCTTCAGTGCCATAACACTGAGCCAAATGGGCCGTTTTTCTCCGCCGTTTTTTTTGGTGTTTGGGGGTTTGCCGAGCCCCTCTGCCTCCCTCTTGATAGAGGGATTCTTCTGGGTAGGGGTACCTTACCCCACCTACCCCCCGTCCCCGCGAGCTGTTAGCGTCCTCCGGAGCCTTTCCTGGAGGAGGCTATTCACGCCGCCATCGCCACCGGAAGTCGCCTGTCTCATAAATGTTTTAAGGCTGTTTTAAGGCTGCTCCCTGGCGCTTGACCCTCACCAACATTGAAGTCCAGGTCCCAGCTCCTTTGCTCTGCCTTTGCCAATGAATTATTTGTATATTGATTATCCCGTGTTTCACAACAAATGGACCTCAAAGTGTCCCTTTTATGCATCACACTCTGTGGGTATGTGTCTGTGATAAAGAGACAGACGGAAAGTGAAAAATTGAAAGGAAGGGAAGAGATGCTGAAAATGAGATGCCGATGGGCAAGAAAGAAGGTTAGAGAGCAGAGGGAGAAAGTGAAGGGGATCAGGCCTCTGGGAGCCAGGAGGGGAAGGCAGGAGCCAAGCCAGGATCGCCTAGCTCTGTGCGGAGAAGAAGGGACCCCTGGGAAGGGCCAGGAGAGGGGCCTTGGGGATTGGGAGGCAGTTTTGATTTTTAGAACTGGTTTCAGTGAACTAATGAGAACCGGCTCAGGTCCTTGTTTTCAGACATATTAAGTGGTTTTATTTAGCAATTATGAGTAATATTTCGGAAGGAAGGAAAGGAGGACACAATTAGAGAAAAAGCACTTTTATTTTCCAACCTGAGCTTCCTTAGCTGCATTTTTGATTCCAGAGGCCCTTTGTTACCCAAAATGCTGGAGTCTGGGGAGGACACTTGCAAGTGCTATGCTTTTTTTTGGGGGGGGGATTTGATACTTAGCTCAAAGAAGAGACATAATTTTCTTCAGGCAACAGTGACCTCGAAGATCAGCCTAGCTATACCAGGCACGCAATCTCATATAACTCCAGAGGCATTTCAAATGGGTTTTAATTTTTTATTTAAGGAAAAAGCAAAATTCATGCATGCATGCACACAGACAAGCCTTCGTACATACACACAAGAGGCAAGTAACAAAGGTGGGATTGGTGAATAATTTAAGGCTATACTAATGGTAATACATTTCCTAGAATGTTCTTGATTCCAATTGCTGAGGGTCCTGCATGGGAACGGAAAGTGGTTTTGTTGAGTATATTGAGGCGCTTAGCCATGTAAACCAATAGAGTTTCTCTCTGCAACGGGACTGACGCCAAAGAACAGTAAATATCGCGGCGGACATTTATACTGAAATTGTTGCTTACGGACAGAGACTGAGGGTTCAAAATGGTTTAAATCGCTTTAGTATGTTTCCTGGGTGGGGAAAGAATTGTCTGAATCCAAATTGAATGCAACAGATGCTTGATGCAAATACCTCAGACAAAAGGGATTAGCACACCGGCTCTCAGGTCTTTCTTGGCTCTGAATTCCAGTCCTGTTCATAAGCCAATGTACAGCGTGATCTGAAAGCAAGACTTCCAGAGGCAGCTCAACAATAACATAGCAGAGTATGGAAACAAATATCCAGATATAGGTTTTGGCAATGCACTGACTACTGTTGACACTTACAAGTAACTCACAGACACAGTTGATTTCACCCAAGTCCTTGGAGGTTCTCCATCCTGAGTTGCAAAATAATACATATATTTGCAAGTTCTCTGACTTCCATCAACTTCACCATCTCTTGTACACACAACTCCAATCCAGTCTACACCAACCCACATGTGAGCTGTATACTGTATTGGTTGTGAGTCATCTCCTGGTGCCAGACAGCATGAAGTGACCTCTGCAGTTAGATTGCATCATGCCTTGGGCTCTGACTCAGGACTCTATGGCAGTCTGACAGGAAATTATGCCACTTGTCAATCAAAATATTTTTAATCATGTTTAATGGAATATTTTTTTCAACAGCCCTTTGACTATCTGCATCAACTGATTCCCTTAAGGCAGTTCCACTACAATCTCTTCTTTGCTCCTGTCATCAGGGATACAATTGCTCCATGGATTTGGGGACATCTGCAATAGTGTCATGCACGGGTCACTCTCAGCAACTTTATTAATTTAATATCAAATAGGGATGGTTAAACAAGGGCTAAATTTTGGGGTAACACCCTACTCTCTTAATTCTGATATTCATTCTTGACTGTGATTGTCCTTCTTTTCAGAAGAACTTGTGAGTCATGAGAGAGTCCACACAGGAGAGAAGCCATACAAATGCCAGCATTGTGGGAAAGGTTTTTCTTCAAAGTCACACCTAGTGATACATCAGAGAGTCCACACAGGAGAGAAACCATACAAATGCCAGCATAGTGGGAAAAGTTATGCCTACAAATCGGTCCTTGTCATGCATGAGAGAATCCACACAGGAGCGAAGCCATACAAATGCCAGCATTGTTGGAGAGGTTTTTCTTCAAAGTCACACCTAGTGATACATCAGAGAGGCCACACTGGAGAGAAGCCATACAAATGCCAGCATTGTGGGAAATGTTTCTCTCAGAAGTCAAACCTAGTGATACATCAGAAAGGTCACACAGGAGAGAAGCCATACAAATGCCAGCTTTGTGGGAAAGGTTTCTCTCAGAAGTCAAACCTAGTGACACATCAGAAAGGTCACACAGGAGAGAAGCCATACAAATGCCAGCATTGTAGGAGAGGTTTTTCTTCAAAATCACACCTAGTGAGACACCAGAGAGTCCACACAGGAGAGAAGCCATACAAATGCCAGCATTGTGGGAAAGGTTTCTCTCAGAAGTCACACCTAGTGAAACATCAGAGAGTCCACACATGAGAGAAGCCATACAAATGCCAGCATTGTGGGAAATGTTTTTCTTGGAAGTCACACCTAGTGAGACATCAGAGAGTCCACACAAGAGAGAAGCCATACAAATGCCAGCATTGTGGGAAATGTTTTTCTTTGAAGGCAATCTTAGTGAGACATCAGAGAGTCCACACAGGAGAGAAGCCACTCAAATCTCAGCAGTAAATTAACAGTTTTTGTCAATAAGGAATACAAAAAGTATATTTTCAATCCAATGGTGCAAAGAAAAGGCCCTTATGATTTTGTGTGTTACGTTTGTCTGTCTATATGTCTGTTTATGTTTTAAAGTTATAGTTTGTTAAGTTTAATTGCTATTAGTATAGATAATTGCTTCAGGTTATAATATAGGCTGGGGATTATGGGTCATGGTATAGGTCAGCTAGATGGGGGTGCTAGGATTTTTTTACAAGTGGCTAGAATGATAGCTTTTGGAAAGTGTGGGATCTTGTCTGAAGAAAGGTGGGGGTAGGTATTAACAGAAAGGGGCTAGTATCTGGGAATGGCAAAGGGGGCCTTGTTCCCTTTGGGGCATAGACTGTGCGACTGTGGAGGTGGGGGCTAGGATTGGTAGAAGGTGGAGGTTTAGGTGTTGGGGTTTCAATGTATTCTTTGTCTTGGGGAGGACAGTTCTGGTTTAAACACTGAATTTCTGATTATGTGTTCTCAATAAAGTTATTTGTTGTTTCAATGTGTTAGACTCTTTGATGCACTGAAGTTCTGAATTTGCACAAAATACACTTCATTCTCTCATCCGTCCTCAGCTCCATTCCCAGCCATAAGTAGAAAAGAGGCAAACACGCACAAACACATACCAAACAGACAGATAGAGCTATATGTACAAAGCAGAGCCTTCCTTCCTTCCCTTTCCCTCCTGAGTCCAGCTCCTCCTTGGGCTCCATTCTGGCATCCTCCAAGTCTCCTCAAAGGAAGGAAGGAAGAAAGAGAGGGAGGAAGGAAGGAAGAGTGCACTCCTTCCCTTTCCGCAAAGGCTGTCAACAGAATAAGCCTCAGCAGCAGCAAGGCCCTGGCGATCCCTACGCATGCTCAGGAGGGGCCTTTGGGGCATGTGCACATACTCAGTCTCAGGCCCTGGAGCCATTGCTGATCTCACAGGCTGTTCTGAGAGAGGAAGAGATGGAAGTGGGGGAGAGAAATGTATGAGAAAAAGGGGGCACGGGGCAGGGTCCTTTAGATGTAAAAAGGGCTTTGAGGAGCCCCTCCCTCCTGGAAAGTGGGGCAGAGGAGAGACCCTCCCTCCCTTCCTACTCATTTGGGGGGGAGATAAGGGCTCGCAAGCCCCCCTCTTTGGTCTTCCAATGGGGGCACCCTCTTCATCTCTGGGAAGAGGGGAGGCTCCCAGTCAAAAGACTTTTGTGACAAATAGAAAGCATCAGATAGCATAGGCTTCAATAGCATTGGAAACAACAGCTTTCTGGGGGGAAAGGGTTTTCCCTGGGGGAAGGGGCTTTGTCTGTGGGGAGAGAAGACCCCAGATTTAGGCCAAAGCCAAGAGCAGGCAGACGGAGGGACCTCAAAGCCCCTTCTGGGGAGAGGGACACCCCCCTGGCAACTAGGCTTAGAGGCACAAAGGATCTGAATTAGCCCCCCCAACACACACACACATCCTTTCCTTACCCTTCACAACAACCCTGCAAAGATCAGTGGTCTTCCTCTGGGAACATGCAGAAAAGACATGGAAGCCATTGTTAGTTCTTTGCCTGAAGGGATGGAGGTTAAAGGAAGGAAAGAAGGAAAGTGCCAAGGGAAGAGATGGCATAAAGGGGGCTGCTAAAAGACAGGGGCATCTGGATAGGAATCCCTCAGCAGCCATTTTGAGAAAGAGGGCTCTGCCTCTGGACAGAGAGACAGAGAATGTGCTCATTTGGGGAAATGTTAGGGTCCCTGTATTGGGCCACATTCTCCTCTGCCCTGGAGCCTTCTTTTGAAGCCCCATAGACAGGGAAGATCTAGACCATGCCCTCCCCAGGAAAGGAAGCCCCCTCCCTTTGCAGGCCCCATAGACGGAGGGAAGATAAGAAGATTATAAAGAGGGGAAATCCCCTGGAGTGGACGGATTTACAGCTAGATATTATAAAACATTTCAAGGGGAACTAGTGGATCCACTCTATAAATGGTTTAATCCTATTAATGCAGAGGGGATTCCAGACTCATGGGAGCTAGCGAGTATCACTTTAATTCCTAAAGAAGGAAAGGACAGCTTGTTAATGACTAATTATAGATCAATTGATTATAAGATATTCACACAAATACTTGCCAGCAGACTGAAGGGAGTTTTGAATTCGACAATTGGGAAGGAGCAAAACAGATTTTTACTGGACAAAAAGATTAGGAACAATATCAGAACGATTATAAATTGCCTTGAATTTTACCAGGTAAATAATGAGGAAAA